>JAJOOS010000948.1:0-53092 GCA_029582725.1 Solanum chiquidenum | reverse complement strand
TATATATATATATATATATATATATATCAAATTCTACATTTAAATGATATATATTTAAAATTGAACACCCTTAACAAAAATTATGCTTTTGGCGCAGTAGTAATGGGTGTCCATTTGAATAAAAGAATTTCGGGTTTGAACTCAAAATATCACAATATTTTTTTATTTTATTTTGACAACCACACACCATCTTTTTTAAACACATGTATCTTGAATGTCATGATTCTAATTCACCCATGAACTTTAATGCTATATTGATGTGCCAAAAAATGAACTTTGATGCTATACCATTGGTGACAATTCTTACAGTAACGACATTTCAGTGCAATATCTCACAAGTTGAATTTGTTAAAAGTAAAATATATACAGATTTTATTTTTACCTCGCAAAGGCAGAAAGACTATTAACAATGCTAAGACCATCTTCAACTCAACATCAAATTTTACACCAAATTCTAAATTTGATGTAAAATTTGGTGTGTGAATAATATTACACCAAATTTGGTGTAATACTATTCATCACACCAATTTACTTTTTGAATACTTTAATATTATTTCATCATACAAACTTTTAATTAAACATTATATAAATTATATGTTTTAATTAAATCTCTTGTATATTTAATTATTTTTTATGTAATATTTTTATAATGTTAATTTTAGATATAAAATTTAGCTTTTCTATAAATTAATTTTTCTATGTATGACTTTTTTTTAAAGTTAAATTTATGTTAATTCTACGATAAATTATAATTGGATATAACTACAATTAACCTTCACAAAAATTAAAAATGCAAACATATAAATTTTTAAACAAATAATACAATGCACTTAAAAATATCCAAAAATAATAAACATCCAACAAAGTAGTAATTGACATTCTCCATGAATTATATATGGCGAATGTTTTAGAAAGAATTTATTTTATGAAATAAGAAAATATAAATGAAATAAGAAATAATAATATAATAATGAAGAGAGAGAGAAATATTCTTTTTTAATGTAAAATTTGGTGCAATAGGTTGAAGTTGATTACACCAAAAATAGTGTTGACACCAAATTTAGTTTAAAATTTGATGTTTGAGTTGGGAATGCCCTAACGTGCAGGGGCGGATCTATGGGTACCTGGGGGAGCGCACAGGTTCGTACCTCGTTTGCAGCATTAATTTTTGAAAGTTTTATTTCCCTTCCATTAATTCTTATTTATTTACTAGTATTTTTAATTAATTCAAATGAATCATATTCACCATAATTAATTCTTATTTACTTTCTCTTTCACTAATTATTAATCTCTTGATATGAGTATCACGTGTTTATCTTTATCAATTAATGAGTACTGAATTATGAACGTGACATAAATATTATTAAAATATATTTAAGTAGTAGTTTTTAAAAAGTAAAAGTTTTTAAAATGATGAATATTATTATTAGAGATCTTTTAATTTGAAGGTTCTTTCTATCTTCACCAACGTTCTTGCTAAGTAGAATGACTAGATTGAAACTAAAATTTGTATTCTCTTTGTTATATATATGCAACAACACATAAAGTTTAATGGAATATAAATATATTAAGTTAACACTATTAGATAGTTTATACAAGCTCAAATTTTAGTGTGAAAAAACTCTTTTTTCCTCAAAGTTTCAGTGATTAAGGCCATTAATTCCTAAAAAAAATAAAAAAAATTAGTTAGCTCTAATCTCATAATATCCAAAAGAAAATATTCCTAATATGCATGTTTAATCGGTTGTTTATAAAAATAAAAAAAGATAAATAACTCGATTGTAACCCAAAGTTAAAGCAACCGACCCGCTTTTCTTACTTGAACAATGCAGCATGGGACCTCCAACATGTTAGCACTATTTCCATGCTTTCTTAGGTCGGGAAGAAGATAAGTTTTTCCTTTTGTTCACCCTCATCTCTTCAAGATAGCCTACTGTGACTGTTGTTTTTCTCTTCCACCTTACTCCAGTCCTTAGTTTGTAACTAAGGTCTCCAATAACATAAGCTGACCTCATAGGATTTCTTGAATCAGTGTGTATTATCCTACTACTTGATTTGTATCTTTGCAACCAACAAGCATATAAACATTGATTGTATGGCACAAAGGAACTATAAATCCAGGTTTCACAAATAAAGTCATCTTGTATTCTGGCTCTTCCAAGTGAAACCTAAGCACATCACGGATTCCAGGAGGTGGGATCCAGATTCCCTTATGAAGAACAGGTCCTAGGACCACATCTGAAAACTCAAATACACAAGCCGAGCAAGATGGTGTTTCAAATATTTATGTAAAACAATGCAAGATATATTCATAATTAACAGTATACTTTATGTATCTATCTTACAATCTCGATTTTGTGTTATATCAAATATATCTCCATATCAGATATTATGAGATATCTCTGATATAGTTATTTTTCATTTTTTGTATCTGATATAGTTATTTCAGATATCATGCATTGCGCGGATATTTTTAAATATCATGATTTTAAAATTAAAGTTATTTTACAAATTTTATTATTCACTTATTAATATTTTTATATTTTATTATTCACATGTTTCGATAGAGTAAATGAAGTGTTCAACTTCCTCGTCAGGGGCGGAGATACGACTTACTAAGGTTGTTCAGTCGAACACCCTTCATGAAAAATTATATCGATAAAATACTGTCTAATATCTGAATAATTAATAAATTGAACACTCTTATACACAATATAGGTTGGTGGTCTGTCGGTAAGCTTGCTAGTTTTGATCTTTAGGGTCCCTAGTTTGATCCCCACATGCTGTTTTTTTTAACACAATATTTTTCTAGGCTAATTTAGGTCTTTGAGTTCGGTGGTTCGATCCTCATTAGCTGCATTTTTTAGCACAATATTTTTTTGAAACAGAAATAGTCGCCCCATAGCTTCTTTATGTTTCTAGCATTAAATTTGAGTAATTTCCCTAGATAGTCACCCATATTTGAGAAATTATCTAGTAATATCACTTATGTTTGTTTTAGGATTACAATATTACCCAACTTTGAATATTTTCCTCAAAATATACTTGACAAAGAAAAAATAATATTCTCTCTCCTATTGAGATGCCATATCACATTATTCATTTTTATTAAAAAAATTAACATTTTAAAATAACTCATATGTTATATGCAGTGAAAAAAAAAACAATTCTTGAGTATTTATCATTTTTAGTTTTTTAATCTAACATATTAAGATATATACACATTTTTTATTTTATTATTACATTTAACATTAATTATTTTTCTAAAATCATTTTTCAATTCATTCATTCATTAATTTCTTAAAGAATATGCAAAGTGCACACTTTTGGTGAAATGTCTTATCATATTATTCTTTTTATAATAATTTAATTTAATTGGGAAATTTAGTTTCTACTCCTTCCATCTATCTTTACATCTTTGCTTGTTCATTATTAATTTGACATATCTCTTAAGAAATAATAAAAATAATTTTACTATATCAATCTTTGAAAATAATAAATTTCATATTTTAAAAAATGCATTGACATATGGGCAAAATTGTTGTCACACATATGAACTTTGTGGGGGTCCTATGACCCCCCCACCCCATACTTATTTTTTGTGTATTTTTATGTGTATTATTTGCTTAGTCAGACCAGCAAGTGGACGAACGTACAAGTGGGCGCGTGAGGATGGTCTTAAAATTACTATAACCTATATTTATTCGCCACGTAGCAATCAACTTGACTTTTTTTTCCCATTAAATATTTCAGTGTAGCCGTTATTCTTCATCAAAAACCTCCATTAAAGACACATTGCCCACTTGAAAGCTCATCGTTGAAGAGGTAATCTTTGATTATTATTTTTTTAAATATTTTTTGTTTATATTCATGTGTAGGGCTTCTAATTTATTGTCCGATTTTTCTATAAAAATTAGGGTTAGATATGAAAGAGGTAAAATTGGATTTGAACAAGATTTGTACAAACAATGAAGATCCGATGTTGATTTCTGAGGTGCGATGCAGTCATGGTCTCTTGCTCCCTTTGAAGACTTCTTGGTCCGACAACAACCCCGGAAAAAGATTTTGGTCTTGCCCATATTATGGTGCAAAAAATTATAATTTCTTTCGATGGAGGGATGATTTGATTGATGGAAGATCTAAGTTCATTATTCCAAAATTGGTAAAGAAAATTAAGGAAGTGGACGAAGAATTAATGTCGAGGGTAAAATGTAAAGACCCATTCACGTCGTTATAGAAAAGCCAACGGAAAAAAATTTATGGCCGGAAAACTTTTTCGTAGTATTTGGATTTTTCTGACCTATTTCAGATTTGGACGAAATTGGAGTCTTTTAGGTGTAGGGAAAGCTGATAGCAATCGGGTGAATCATTTATGATTTCGATGACATTAGGTGTTAGTTAACTCGTTAACGAACCCGTACGACTTTACAGAATTGAATTCGGGTGAGTAGAAGTCCCGAAATTGATCTTAGCGTAGATGGTAGTTTTTTAGCGTCGTGGGTTAGAGGTGTGTTGTGAAATGAGGATTTTAGAATTCTTAATTTAGCTCACTGGTTCGAGAATGCCGCTCTGATTGGGAATTGGGTCGCTCTGGCGCCACCGCTACAGCGGGTGAGGGCCGCTGTGGCGGGCCATACGCAACTTAATGTCGTTAATAAACCCCTAAATGACCTTATTTGGCACTTTTCAACTTTTAGAGCTAAGGAACGAATCCCAGACAATTTCTACTGATTTTTCACTATTCTTGAGGCTAAAGTTAAGTTTTTCACTCCCCAAATCCGTTTTTCGATCCGTAGAACGTAATAGAATGGGTGAATATTTATGGGGAGGGTTTTGTTATAGATTCTATGGTGGAAACAACCTTAATTTGGATAATTGAATCGTGGGTTTGATCTAGGGTTCATAGAATTGTAAGAAATTTGGCTAATTAGCGATTGTTTTTAGATTGTCGTATTATTGTGAATGTTTGTAGACCAAGAACAAGCGGAACGAGTTTGGAAATGGAAAAATCAAGTTTCTTAGGGTTTCAAGCTTGTTTCGAGGTAAGTGAAGGTTGTGATTCTATGATTTTGTGATGTATGTTTGTTCTTGCTTCATTATGATATTTGTATGTATATGAATATTGCAATATTGATCACACTTGTTGTAAATGAGATGAAACCATTGGGGGTTGATTTAGTGAAGAATGCTCAAGATAAGGTGAGGGGTATCTAAGCTAAGCTTTTAGTAATCCAGAGTAGACAAAAGAAGTATGCGGATCATAAGGTAAGAGACATGGCGTTTCAACCCGGTGAAAATGTGCTTCTTAAGGTATCGTCCATGAAAGGGGTGATGAGATTTGGTAAGAAGGGTAAGCTAAGTCCTAGATACATTGGTCCATTTGAGATTCTTGAATGTGTGGGATCGGTATAAATTGGCTTTACCTCCTAATTTATCGAGTGTTCATTCGGTATTTCATGTATCTATGTTGAAGAGGTATCATGGTGATAGGGATTATATCATCAAGTGGGACTCAATTGTGTTAGATAAGGACCTCTAATATGAGGAGGAATCGATTGCAATCCTTGATCGTGATGTGCGCAAGTTGAGGAACAAGGAGATTAAATCTGTGAAAATTCAATGGAAGCATCGTCCAGTTGAGGAAGCTACTTGGGAGACTGAGAGGGATATGCGAGAGAAGTATCCCCAATTGTTCGTCGATTCAGGTACTACTTCATTCCTACTTTAGCCTATTTTTCCTAAGTTTTGCCACTCGGGGATGAGTAATGGGTGAATTGACATCTATTGTTACGACCCGTTCCCTTCGTTATAGAAAAACCAACGGGGAAAAATTTAGGGAAGGAAAACTTTTTTGTAGTATTTGGATTTTCCCAACCTATTCCAGATTTGGACGAAATCGGAGTCTTTTAGGTGTAGGGAAATCTAGTAGAAATCAGGTGAATCATTTATGATTTCAATTACATGAGGGTTTAGATAACTCGTTAACGAACCCGTACCACTTTACATAATTGAATTCGGGTAAGTAAAACTTCCGGAATCAATCTTAGCGTAGATGGTATTTTCTGAGCGTCGTGGGTTAGATGTGTGTTGTGAAATGGGGATTTTGGAATTCTTAATTTAGCTCACTGTTTCGAGAATGCCGCTCTGGCGGGGAATTGGATCGCTCTGGCACCACCGCTACAGCGGGGTGAGGGTCATTGTGGCGGGCCAGACGCGACTTAATGGCGTTAATAAACCCCTAAACGACCTTATTTGGCACTTTTCAACTTTTAGAGCTAAGGAACGAACCCCATGCGATCTCTACTCATTTTTCACCTTTCTTCAGGCTAAAGGTAAGTTTTTCACTCCCCAGATCCATTTTTCGATTCGTAGAACGTGATATAATGGGTGAATATTGATGGGGGAGGGTTTTGTTATAGATTCTATGGTGGAAACAACCCTAACTTGGATAGTTGAGATCATGGGTTTGATCTAGGGTTCATAGAATTATTAGAAATCTGTGTAATTAGCGATTATTTATTGTTTCTCATATTATTGTGAATGTTTGTAGACCAAGAACAAGAGGAACGAATCCGGAAAGGGAAGAATCAAGTTTCTTAGGGTTTCAAGCTTATTTCAAGGTAGGTGATAGTTGTGATTCTATGATTGTGTGATATATGCATGTTCTTGATTCATTATGATACTTGTATGTATATGAATGTTGCGATATTGATCACACGTGTTGTAAATGAGATAGATGAATGATGAATGCCATGAAATCATTACTTAAATGTATGATCTTGAGGATATATTTATGTTTGTGGTTGTGGTGTGTGAATGAGATCGGTTGTCATGTTCCGGCATAATTTATTTGGATCGGATTGTCACGTTCCGGCATAAATATGGGATCAGTTGCCACGTTCCAGCATAAAAATGGGATCAGTTGCCACGTTCCAACATAAAAATGGGATCAGATTACCACGTTGCGGCATGTTAACTGTTTGAGTTTGGGTTCCGTGAGAGGATCAATAATGTGATGATAAATGTGAAATGCGTTGTTGATTCTTCAAGTTGATTATATTGTATATGTTCGATATATATGCATGTGATTATAATGTTGTCTTGACTTGTTTATGTTGAACTAGTGGGATAGCCGCGTGATCCTACCAGTACACTGTGGTTGTGTACTGATTCTGCACTTGCTCTTATTTTTGTTGAGTACAGGGCATCTTCAAGTGGTTACTGACAGACCTCACTTAGAAGATTTGTGATAGTTGCATTTGAATTCAAGGGTGAGCCAATTCTTCCAGGCTGCCATGAGATTCTCTTTCGTCTATGTCCATCATTTCCGGACTTAGATAATTGTTCTAGTTAGTTGATTAGTTCATTAGTTGGGGATGTATCCCTTCTTGTTTAGACTTGGATCATTTGTTTAGATGTTTTGGTATATTGACTTCCAGGTTCTAGGTTGCTTCTTCCGCATTTGTTTAGTATAGATCTTTAGATTTCTTGTTGAAGTTTATGATAACTTCATTAATTAGTTATTTAATCAGTTTTCATAGTTTAAATGCCTTAGTTTTTGGTTTAGTTGCTTGGTTTGAGTTGTAGTAATGGTTCTCCCACCGGAGGGTTAGTGTGGGTGCCAATCACGACGGTCTGGATCGTGACATAAAAATAATGAAGAAAATGAAAGAAATGGCTCATTGCAATGATAGTGAAATTGTCGAGATGATGAAAATTTCAATTGTGATGGACCTTGAAGGCGAATTTGCCCCAAGTATGAAGAAAAAGTAGGACAAAGAAGAAGACTTTGATTTCCATGATTATGAAGAGTTGATAGCAACAGAGAAGTCGATGGAAGTGAACACGAAGAAAGGGACCGACTACTCTAACTTCCTTAAGATTTAAATAATGTTTCCGTTAATGTGTTTTGCTAAATGGATCAATTGGTTAATGCAAGTTGAAAACTTAAACACTTGTCATGATCAATTGCCATAGTAGTTGTCGTATTTTTCAAGTTGAAGTCTTTTGTGATGAAAATTTTGGTTTTCTTGAATGATATTTGTTATGTTTATGGTTAAGTTGTTTCAGTTATTGGATTGGTAAACATGTTACTGAAATCAAACAGAAATTGATAAAAAAGAAACATTTCTTCATATAATACAACAAATGCATTTTTTCATATAATACAACAAATGCTACATGTTTTTGTCTCCCCTGCCTCTCTTTCCCTGACTTCTCCTGATCTGTCTGGCATTGACTTAAAAATTGGTGGTAGAACATGAGGGTTTATGGACTCAGGCCACATTTTCATATTGGTGATTGGTTGGAGGAAATGACAATAATTTCTCAGATAAGTCTCTTTACTGTAGCAGTTATCAACAAAGTCAATTGGTTCCCACTTCTTATAAAATATGTCAGTTATGGCATGTGGGCAAGGTATTAAGCATCCAGGTCCTACAAGTGCATGTTTTACTCCTTACATCAACAGTATGTTGATGTGATCCATCACTAATTTCAAATCCTTTCTCCCCATTGAACTCAATATTACATCTCATTGACTTCTCTATATTTTTCCCTAGTACCCTCAATGCCATTGGAGACATATTGGTCAACCATGTATTTGGAAATTGACTCAATTGACCTATTCGAGTCATTACCTTCACTCTTATCTCTTCAAGCATGGTAATTATGGTTTTATGACTTCGTCATAAAATTCAAGCATTAAAACTCTCAGACATATTATTGTCTATACTATCACACTTGATATCTGTTCTAAAGTACATTTTACACCAACTTTGCACCTTGTAAGTTGTAATAGAGTAAATCTTCAACAATATTTTTGGTGCCTAACAACTCCAACAGTGCTAGATTTGCCTTCGTCTCTCCTTCAAATGTGTGTTTTGCACATTTTCAGAACTGATTTATTCTTTGAAGATCTCTCCAATTTTTTGCCCAATTAGCAAGGATGTGTCTTACACACATGTTGTGCTCTATCTCTGGTAAAAGATCCTTCAATGCTGAGTCAAGACCCTGAAAATGACAAGTCACAGTGGCATATAATATTGAATACAAAAAAACTAGATGAATAAAAGTAAAGTAAATGATCATACCTTATACCTTTTGCATGTCTGATATAATTGTGTAATTTTTCCCATCACCCAATTTCAAATCATGTATCAACAGTTTTAAAAATCATGTCCAGGTGTTCTTATTCTCATACTCTACTACACCCCAAGCAATATGTCACATATGATTATCTTCATCTTCAGCCACAACACACAACAGTTGTCCTTTAGTTACTCCCTTCAAAAAGCAACTATCTAAACTAATACATTTTCTACAGCCACCTAAAAAATATGTCTTCAAAGCATCAAAACAAATATAAAAACTCTGAAATACCAGCCTACTACTCCCTTTAGAATCATCAACCTTCACAACACAAGTACTCTCAGGGTTGGTCCTCAACATCTCATCTCTATAATCAAGTATTCTTCCAAACTCTAACACATGATCACCCATAATACCTTTAAGTATTTTCCCTCTAGCTCTCATGACAGTGGTTTTTCGAACATGAATTTTCAACTCTTTCTTGATCAACTCCTAAAAATTGATTGTTCAACAATTCTATTCCTGTAATGTTTAGCCAAGAACCTAGCATTGCACGTGTAATTTCTATTGGTCTTGACACACTTGTGTTTAGGAATGTAGGTTTTAATTATAAAATTATTGCATGACTTGTCAAGACTTGCATCTAACATTCAGGGACAACCTTCTCTACGCCTGACACTAGCCTTTATGGGCTCATTGATATACTTCTCCAACTGAACACCCTTTTGAAGAGAATATATGGTAACAGCCTCTCTAAACTCTTTTACATCCTCAAAAACCATCCCCAACTACCATACCACTTTTTCAGCAGACTTATCAAAAATCACCATTTTACTTGAACTTCTTGGTCCTATCTCATCATTTGTATTTGTCTCAACACTAAATGCATCAGAACTACAATATACAGGCTCATCCCCAACAACTTTACCTTTTAAGCTTTTATCAACAACATCAGTTTCATCAAATCCCAAATCAGGACCAACTTCACCAACAGGAATTTCTTCAGGGTCATTTGGTATTCTTTTTCTTCTTTTCCTTTTCTGGTATGTCCTTCTTTCAACCCTCAAGTTTATGCACTCTTCATGAACATCACCATCATATTCAACCTCACCTTCATTGAAAAGATCTTGATGATCTGATTCAAAACAGTTTTATGTTGAATATTCAGACTCCAATATATATAAGTCACCAAAAGTTTCAGTATTTGTTAGTTGTGAAGCTGGTTGAGAAGATGAAGTAGTTTTAGTGGTTGATGGTTCAGTAAATGCAGTTGGTTCAGTTGTTGTGGGTTTGGTAAAATGAACACCTTCACCCCCTTCTTCAACACCCATGTCCCATTCTGTTTCTTTATTAAAAGCACCCAAAGATTCCTTATTGGGACCAGTGTATTCCAATAAAGCAATGGGACAATCCATTTGATCAACCATGTGACAAACATAAACTTCAATAGTATCTTATCACGATCCAAATCGAGTCATGAGTGACACCCATACTTAAACTCCTAGGTGGGTGAACCAGTGAATTCAATCCCAAATTATATTAATAGCTCAACTTATGAAATACAACCCATAATTCGGAATCTCAAATCTTATTAAAATTCCAATAAAAGAAACTCCTAGAGTCTATTACATATTATCCTCAAAACTTGAAAGTCATCACATCAAGGACATCTAATCTCCAGTTACTACTTCTAAGAGTATCAAAGACACCAAAATAAATGAATAAAGTAATTTGTGTCTGAAAACTAAGGACATCATGCCATGACCGAGAGAATCCAACACGAGCTAGAATGAATAGCTCACCTTGGAACCTGTGCTGGAGACTGGATATAGCTGAAGGCGAGTCAAAGTCGCTGGTTAGGGTTGTCAATATAGGTTGGCCCACCCCATCCGAGCTAACCCATACAAGCTTTAGAATTTGAGGGGCCAGGTCGGGCTAGCCCATTTTTTGCGTGGGCCAGAAAATGATCGGCCCAACCCACAAGTATGTGGGCTACAGGCTTGCTGGGCCAACCCTCTTTTCTTAAAAGTATATTTTTTTATAATTTTTTAAATTAAATTATAATCTAAAATTATTATCAGAAATATCAACAAGACAATATTATACATGGTGTTAGTGTTACTACTTGTTAATCAAATACACAAATAAAATTATTTTTATAATATTTATTAAGTTTGATTTCAAGTAAAAGCATAAATAACTAAATAGAAATATTAATCTAATTGTTTTCGAATGATCTTAATAAAACACAAAAATTATGACAATATTCCATAGGCTATGGCCTATGTAGTGATTCCATAGAAATTTTAGGGAATTTTTATGTTATGTAGTACATATTTTATAAACATAATTTGTATTTAAATTATAATATTTCAAAGGGAAAAATGTGTGAAATATATCCGAACTTTGATCGAAATTGTTGTAACAATACCGAACTTCTGAAAGAACCTTTTACCTCCTGCACTATTTAATAGTGTATTTCAAAGGTATATATGTGCCCACGTGGACATCATAAATATTGCATTATTATAAATAGTAACGTGTCCACATGGACACATATATACCTTTAAAATACACTATTAAATAGTGCAGGGGGTAAAAGGTCCTCAATAAAGTTTGGTATCATAACAACAATTTCGGCCAAAGTTGGAGTATTTTTCAGACCCTTTTCCGTATTTCAAACTTTAAATAGATTTTAAGTTTAGACTTTTGTTATTGTTAATACTCTATTTTATTTTTATTTTTTAATTAATTTTTATTTGGCCCACTGACCGGCCCTATCCATATTTCTCAAGCCCCACAAATCGGCAGACTTATTCAGGACGGGCTAAAAAGCTATTTTCTTAAATGGGGTCCAAAAATCGTAGCCCAGCCCTATCAAATCACGGGTTAGGCCAGATTGGCCCAACGGGCCTAGCCCATATTGACGGCTCTATCGCTGGTACACTCGTTGCACTACATAAAAGAAAACAAAGAAACAACAAACATGAACAAGTGACAACAAAAACAAGTACACAATCCATCACAATATCAAGCACACACACGAGGACTCGTGCCTCCACACCACGCTCATTCGGGAAACGGGTTCTTTGAGATTGAATACACTAAGTTAATTCAATATTTTTCCTTTAATGTTATCGTGTCGGAACATGACACCCGATCCAATAATACCATGTCGGAACATGATACCCCGAGCCAATAATACCGTGTCGGAACATGACACCCCGATCCAATAATACCGTGTCGGAACGTGACACCCCGATCCAATAATACCGTATCAAAATGTGACACCCCGATCCAATAATACCGTATCAAAATGTGACACCCCGACCCAGTAATACTGTTAATTTATCATTTATTATCACCATTTTTCACTGCATTAACAATATTTCATCAAGCCTTCTTTATTCAAGGAATCACTTCGATAGAGAGGGTTTCAGATTATAAATTTCACGGTCTCAGCATTTCAGACCAATCACAAACCACACAATCAAGTACATAAAGAACTTCACAATATCACTCAATGCATATCATTCACTATTAAGAGTCTATCTATCACATAGAATAAACCATAACCTACCTCCACCGAAAAACCGAAGTCAAGCAAGCTACTTTTCCAATACTTTTCCTTTCCTTAATGCCTCCAAACATTTCCAATCTATCAAGTATATATGCATAATTTGTAAGTTAACGAGTCTATAAACACTCATATTATTCTATGTCTAGCCTAAACCCAAAAATTCACCTAATTCTATAATCAATTTCCTAAAGTTCAATCCCAACGGTAAGTCTCAATTCCTCCAATTATCATAACTTAATGGTATTAAAATAACATAATACACCTAATATTTAATTACCTATCTTAATATATTAAAACTTAAATCACAACATGATAATCATAAGAAGATTTTTTTAAAAAAAATTAATAACTAAATAGAAACTCGTGTCAAGTTACCATGCATGTAACTCAACTTTGAGGAAAACTCAATTTCCAGATCTTGAATCCTAATCCCAAAAATACTTCACATATATCTAATAATTACTAGCTTATTCTATATGTATATTAACACCAAATGATTTTCCATGATATAGATATAATGATTAGCAATAATCATTACCCAAATCACCTATTTTATCTCTACCCTATTATTTCCTCAAGTTCAATTACCGTAACAGATTCCTCTTCTTCTTTCTTTTTTTCAATTTGATTTCTCTTCTACCACCAATATTGTAATAATAATAGTACAACTCATATCAATATATATAACATACAAGAGGTTGACGATTTTGATGACTTTCCTGATGTCGTGGTCGTTCTTCTCTTCGTTCTCATCTTCCCCTCTTTTCTTTTCTTCTACATATTATTTACTATCCTAAATATTAAAAGACTAATTATAAAAGTGATAAAAGTGATCCGCTACTAATTTTAATGTTATTTTCTTTAACCATCAATTAAATAAATTATTAAAACTACCCCCTATAATTCTATAAATGTAGTTACGACTAGTCCAAAATACCCATTTAGAATATATCGAAAAGTATTTTATGAAATAAAAAACTCTAGTACTCAAAACGGCCAAATGGATCGTTACACATCACCATTTTGAAAATCTCGACAAAGTTCAAAAATGTCCCTATCACTTTGGATATCTACAAGACAGTCACTATTAGGTGGCCTAATATAAAATGTGCAGCTTGTAGTGTACCTTAGTTCTTTTATGTAGCCTATTAGTTCAAAATAGGACATTCGATCCACATCAACATCCAAATATTCAGTAATGTTACCTCCCACATACACTGGTTTACGACTACTAACATCTAGAACCCCACCATGATACCATCTTAATGTTACCTCTACAAACCCACTCATCCCTGAAATTATACAATAATAATAATAATAAACAAACAGAAATATAATGAAAATATCGATAAGTGAGTATACGCAACCATACATGGTAGAAAATCAAATATTTTGGGGGAAAAGGAACTACAAGATAGTCACCTACGAATAAACCCTAGTAGCGACAAAATTATTCATCAAAATTCAACAACCAATAAACCCTAGTAACGACAAATCATAGCATTTCATAATAATGTAATCTAACTAATATTTCCTTCAAGATAATTGACAAACAACAAGATTTACCTGGTAATTTTAGGAACCTAGCAATCTAGGTTGTAGTGCAATCGTCAATTGATCGAAAGGTTGAATCTGCAAATCTGAAATACACACCCACCAAGATGCAAGCAACAACTTTGAATCAATTGATTCAAAGTGAAGGATTTGTGTGATTAATGTTGAATTTGTGAGAAAGAGAAGATGAAAAGTCGTTGAGTTATTTCCCCCCTTTTCTAAAGTCGCTGAGTTACCTTTCCTAGTGACTAAGATATTTGTGAACGCGCGTGTAGGTAAGCGCTTAAGTTTGAGTGACATGTTGGTCTAACTAAGCAAATAATACCCATAAAAATACACTAAAAATAAGTCTGGGGGTAATAGGACCCCCGCAACGTTCATATGTGTAACAACAATTTTGCTCATAGTTTAGGTGTGTTTTGAACTCTTTTCCGAAGGATATCGGGACAAACCCACGACATCTCAAAACTACTAACTGTAAAATAAAGGTGAAGTCCTCCGGGATATAAGAAGGCTCACCAAAGGGCATCTCCAACCCTATCCTCTATTTTACTCTCAAAATATGGAGTTCTCTCTTTTTTTAGGCAACCAACTCCAATCCAATTCTGTATTTTACTCTCTAAAAATGAATCTTTTTCTCTCCCTCAATATTATTTTATTATTTTTATTTCATTGTTATTTTCTTAGGGGCCGTTTGGTTACTGTATAACTTACATTTTATTCATGTATAAAAAATTGTATTAGTTTTACTATGTTTGGTAGAAATTTTATTTTAGGTAGAAAAGTCAACCTAACTTATACCATGTTTGGTTGGTATGATCCTAAATATTGTATAAAAGTTATTCATATATTAATTTTATACGGTGTTTGGTTGTATTTTTTGTAGTTCTACATAATTAATATCAGCATAACTTATGAGTAAATCTATGTATAAGTTATGCAGGATAGAAGGTGGAATAAGTTATGTGGGTATTACTTATACATGTATTAAAATAATAAATTACACATTTACCCTATTAATTTATTTTTATGTCTTTTAATTGAGAACATTAGCTAACTATATTGATTATTAGCATAGCAATATTGGATATTTTAATTTTTAAAAAGTAAGTTGCAGAAAATATTAAATAGGTGACCACTAGGCCACTACAGTGATTGCTCTTCAAGAGACGGTGGCGGTGGTGCTTCAATGTAAACTGGAGGAGTTAGAGTTGTTGTCGTTTAGATTGTTTTCGTTAGAATTTATTTGTGGTATCGATAAATCAAGAAATTAATTTTTAGTGCTTGTTTAAGTTAAAAAATACATAAATAAGGATAAAAATAAAATAGCAAAAAAAAAAACATAATTCTCACTTACGTATAAAGGGAGAATCTTTTTTCTTTACTTTTATTCAAAAATAGGGAGAATTTATACTATATGCTTGCTCATTTGTTTGTAAATAATATATATTAATTTACAGCAAATTCAATATTCAATAGTTAATAATTCATGCATTGTAATTTGTGCATAACTAAATAATACCCACATAATTAATACCTACATAACTAAACTCAACATTACTAAATCTTGCATAACTAATATATGTATAACTAAAGTCTACATAACTAATACCTACATAACTCTAACCAATAACTAAACGACCCCATATTTCATAATATAAATTATTTCTTCTTTTTGCAAATAATCACTCTATAATCTTTACGTAATACATTTTTTTTCAAATTCTTCATTTAATATAAAAATATATTTTATTCTAAATTTCTAAATAACAAAAATTGCAATAAATATTAATATAATGCATATTAACGAACAATTCAAATAAAAGTGAACTCATTGATGAAATATAATTGCATCATAAATATTGTATTATCGTAAAATTTATTTTAAATTTTAAATAAATACTCAACTTTCGAGACTATTGCGTTACTCTCATGAATGTTCTATTAATGTATTACGGAGTTCAAAATGATCATTTTTTGTCCTTATTTTTTTATGTGTAGCTAAAAATTATTTAAATTAACAATTTCATCTTGTATCCAATTATTTCGTGTACTATTTTTCTTCCCCTATTCCATTTAGAACTATTGCATCAAATATTTTCATGTTGTTTAAAAAGTGTAGTTTAATAATTTATTAGTGTAACATAAATGTAGATTGTTTGAATTATCATGTAAATTTTGTGCATAATTTATAATGAAAAATAATTATAATCTAAATGACATATTTAAATGACAAAAAAATTTAAAAATTAAATTAGAAAAAATGTTAATTCGGGATGGAAGTAATATACTTATTAATAATATGTTTTAGATGTTATATTACTTAAAAAATAATTACAAATATTAGAGACGTAATTAATAATCTTATATAAAATAAATAATATTAAAATAACTTTAAATTACATATTTAAAGCGACCATTTATTTTAAAAAGTATAATAGAAAAATTATTAATTTGGGCGGAAGTAGTACTTGTGAATAATATATTTTTAAATATTATATTACATTAGAAAATAAATACAAATGATAGCCTTACATACCTGGAAGAACAAGGTTCTTGAAGAATTTTGAAGTAGAATTTGATTAGAAGACTCGAAAACCTAGCTTGAAGGTAAACGATCAAGAAAACCTTTCTTGAGATTCTTGAATTAGTTTCTTGAAATCTCTATGACCAAGAATTATGATTTTCATTAGTGATTCATAATTGTATGGAGGAATTTGAGTTGAAAAGAATGAAATTCTTGGAGAAAGGCTTACCTTGAAAAAAATCTTGAAAAAGATTGAAAGAATCTTGAATTGAGTCTTCTACTTTGATTTTTCCTTAGGGTTTTGCCCTAGAGTTTGAGAGAGAAGATAATGATGGATTAAAAGATGAAAATCTGATTGTTTTGAGCCTTTTATTAGTCAAGAAATTCATTTTGGATTTTCTTGGAGGTGAAAAGAAAAAAACGACCATTTTTTATGTTTTCCCGTCGGCTAATTCGTAACAACACTGTATCAGGTTACTAAAATAGTCATATTTTTTTTACTCAAAAATTGGATTGACGCAAAATTGGTGGCATTGAAAAGTAGATTCAAATAGCTTTAATTTGATAGGTTATGAGACACGTAACTCTTTATATTCTAAGAGATATGGTCGTTTGAAGTTGACCCTAGTAGAATCTTACATCAAAATTTAATCGATAAGGAAACTTCAAGAACACTTATTCAGAACTCATCAAGAAATTAAATTTCTCAATATTTATGGATAGATTCGCAAAAGAAAACTCATGATTGACGTGTGAGTGAACAAACCCAACACTATGGAAGCTTACCTCGAAGAATTAGGTTCTTGGCGAAATCTTGAATTTCTTGAACGAACGCTTGAAAATTTGAACTTTTTGTCCTCTTGAATCTTCTCTCTAAAACCCTAAACGCTTTTGGGGGTGAATGAAACTTATTATAATCAGTTTAGACCCTTAATTGGGTGTAATTCGCGTTTAGAATAAGTGGGGATAAGGAAAAGACTAAAATACCCTCCTATTTTCGGGTAACTTTCCTTAAATGGACAGACTGACTTCAAAAGGGCATATCTCCCTCATACGAATTTGAAAATTAGCAAACTCAGTGGCGTTGGAAAGAGGACTCAGAGATCTTTCATTTGATATATTATCAGTCTCCTAACTCATCCTCTACTGAAAGTTATAGTCATTCGAAGTTGACCCAAACTTAGAAGAACCTAGAAATGACTTGAAGAAATTCTCTTTAGTTCTTTTTGGAACTCAAGGTCCTATATCTAGTGATCTTAATACTCAAGAAATTTTAAATTTCTTGGTAAAATCCTACTCACAACGAAGGATGGTTTGAGTGTTAGTTCAAAAAAATTCTAGGGTGTTACATAATCCTAATTTAAAGTTTGTCTATCTTCATGTTATTTTGTCACATATTATAACTCAATTGAAATGTTTATATCACATTAATTTTAAGTAATTCTATAAATAAATTTAGTATTTTTAATTTCGAATTTAACATAGTGGATCTTATTTTAAAATAAATAAATGTGCAATTATATAAATTTGTTTTTTTTTTCACTAACCACATTACTTGTTTTATATTTTTCATTATTATTAAGTAAATAAATGTGCAGTTATATAAATTAGTTTTTTCACTAACCAAGTTGTTCGTTTTATATTTTTATTTTTATTTTTTGTCAATTGACTTTTTAAATTTGTTTTTTCACATTTTAATTTTTTTAGGCTGACATTTGTAATTATTTGCTTAAATGATAAGGGAAAAGGGTCTAAAAATACTTCAACTTTGGCCGAAATTGTTCTTACGATACCAAACTTTATGGAGGACCTTTTACCCCCCTGAACTATTTAATAGTGTATTTTTTACCCTCTGAACTATTTAATAGTGTATTTTAAAGGTATATATGTGTCTACGTGGACACATTACCATTTATAATTATGTAATATTTTTTATGTCCACGTGGGCATATATATACCTTTAAAATACACTATTAAATAGTGCAGGGGGTAAAAGGTCCTTTCCAAAGTTTGGTATCGTAACAACAATTTCGGTCAAAGTTCGGATATATTTCAGACCATTTTCCCAATTGATAATATATGTCTATTTTTTATTTAAAATTTTAATTTATAAAATTTATTTAGTTATAATATAAAATCCAAAAAATTGAGAATAATTCAAAAGCAATAATTTACCCTTAAACTATATTTCGGCTTAAAACTATCTTTCCTGTCAAACTATTGAGTCAAAAGTGCCCTTCTTATTAACAGAAGTTGTTAAATGTCATGTGGATGACACATGGATGCCACATTGCATGTCAATAGGGTTCCACTGCCACATAGACTAAAATGAAAAGGGTCAAAAATACCCTTAAACTATCCGAAATAGCTCATCTTTACCCTTAAACTATATTTCGGCTCAAAAGTACTCTTTCCGTCAAACTATTGGCTCAAAAGTGCCCTTCTTATTAACGAAAGTTGTTAAATGCCATGTGGATGCCACATGGATGTCACATTGCACGCCAATAGAGTTCCACTACCATATAGACTAAATCCCTAAATCTTAATTACTCTTTTTTCCCCCTCAATTCATTATTTTCCAGAAATGATTTCACCCCTTCTCCCTCATTTCACGGCTAGGGTTTCACAATTTTCTTCGTCGCTAAGTTTCAAAGTGGATATTCGTGGTTGTAGGTTAGTAAATCTTTTTTTCTTATTTTATTATGTTTACAACCACGAATATCCACTTTGAAACTCAACCCCGAAGAAAGCTATGAAACGCTTGCCGCGAAATGAGGGAAAAGTTGTGAAATCCTAACTATCATGATTTGAAATCGTAAACATAATAAAATAAGAAAAAAGATTTACTAACCTACAACCACGAATATCCACTTTGAAACCCAGCCCGAAGAAAACTATGAAACCCTAGCTGCAAAATGAGGGAAAAGTTGTGAAATCCTAACTATCACGCTTTGAAATAGTAAACATAATAAAATAAGAAAAAAGATTTACTAACCTACAACTATGAATATCCACTTTGATACCCAACCACGAAGAAAATTGTGAAACCCTAGCCGCGAAATGAGGGAGAATGGATGAAATCGTTTCTGGAAAATAATGAAATGGGGGGGGGGGGGTAATTAGGGTTTAGGGATTTAGTCTATGTGGCAATGGAACTCTATTGCCATTCAATGTGGCATTTAACAACTTTCGTTAATAAGAAGAGTACTTTTGATCCAATAGTTTGACGGGAAGGGTAGTTTTGAGCCGAAATATAGTTTAAGGTAAATATGAGTTATTTCGGATAGTTTAAGGGTATTTTTTACCCTTTTTCGTTTAGTCTATGTGGCAGTGGAACCCTATTGACGTGCAAAGTGGCATCCATGTGGCATTTAACAACTTCTGTTAATAAGAAGGACATTTTTGACCCAATAGTTTGACGGAAAGGGTAGTTTTGAGCCTAAATATAGTTTAAAGGTAAATATGATCTATTTCAGATAATTTAAGAGTATTTTTTACCCTTTTTTCCGATAAATAAATTTCAAATTCCTGCCTAAATCTTTTAACTCCTTAAGAAGATTGTAGAATAAATTAATTTCAAAAACCCGTCCAAATCTTTTACTCCTTCTGTTTAAAAAAGAATTATCTCCTTTCTTTTTTAGTTTGTTTAAAAAAGAATGATCTCTTTCTTTTTTTTTATAGCATTTTTACTTTCAACTTTCCACGTGGCATGTTTAAGACCACAAGATTAAAGGACAATTTTGTACATAAGACATAACTTTAATTTAGGACCACAAGATTCAAAAGTCTTCTTTATTTTCTTAAACTGCGTGTCAAGTCAAACTAGGTCACTCTTTTTGAAACAAAGGGAGTAACTTCTCAACAAGATTCTAGAATAAATCAATTTCAAATTTCCGCCCAAATCTTTTAACTCCTTAGGAAGATTCTAGAATAAATCAATTTCAAATTCACGCCCAAATCTTTTAATATTCTAGAATAAATCAATTTAAAATTTCCGCCCAAATCTTTTAACATTCTAAAATAAATAAATTTCAAATTCCAGCCCAAATATTTTAACATTCTAGAATAAATCAATTTCAAATTCCCAACCAAATCTTTTAACATTCTAGAATAAATCAATTTCAAATTCCCGTCAAAATATTTTAATTTCAAATTCCCGCCCAAATATTTCAATTTGAATTTATTGCCCAAATCTTTAACATTCTAAAATAAATCTATTTGAAATTTCCGCCCAAATATTTCAATTTCACATTTCCGCCGAAATCTTTTAATATTCTAAAATAAATCAATTTCAAATTCCCGCCCAAATCTTTTAACATTATAGATTAATCAATTTCAGATTCCCGCCCAAATCTTTTAACATTCTAGAATAAATCAATTTCCCGTTTAAATATTTCAATTTCAAAATACCACCCAAATATGTCAATTTCAAAATTTCGCCCAAATCTTTCAATTTCAATTTCAATTTCAATTTCCCGCCCAAATATTTTTACATTTTAGAATAAATCAATTTCAAATTTCCGCCCAAATATTTCAATTCCAAATTCCCTCCCAAATATTCTATTCAAATTCACACCCAAATCTTTTAACATTCTAGAATAAATCAATTTGAAATTTTCGCCTAAATCTTTCAATTATTATTTTTTGTCAATAGACTTTTTAAAATTGTTTTTTCGCATTTTAATTTTTTTAGGCTGACATTTGTAATTATTTGTTTAATTGATGATATATATTTATTTTTTATTTAAAATTTATTTAATTATAATTTAACATCCAAAAATTGGGAATAATTCAAAAGCAATACTTATTTTAATAAATTAATTTCAAATTCACGCTCAAAACTTTTTACTCCTTAAAAAGATTCTGGAATATATTTATTTAAAATTCTAGCCCAAATCTTTTAACATCTTAAGAAAATTCTAGAATAAATCAATTTCAAATTTCCGTCTAAATTTTTAACTCCTTATGAATATTCTAGAATAAATCATTTTCAAATTTCCGCCCAAATTTTTAACATTATAGAATTAATCAATTTTAAACTTACGTCCAAATATTTCAATTCCAAATTTCCACCCAAATATTTCCTTGAATAGCTCCATCTTCAATTGCCTCTTGAAAGATCTTTCGTATTCCCATGACTCTTTTCCTCATTCTCTTCCTTGGATGTGAACTACGATTGGTGTGGACGTAGATCATACACCAGTTTGCAGTTCCGCCAATCCTTAGTGTACTCCATCACTGAAATGACATGAGTGCTACATAGTATATTTCAGAACACTGTCGACTTGAAGTGTGAAGAAGTGGACTCTAAAGAAATGAATTTGTACAATACTGCTTCTCTGCAGTTTTTGGATGATTTAGAAAGAAATGATAGGAAGAATATTTAAAGAAATGATAGAAAGTACAGTATGGAAAATTATCTCATTTGTAAGTTTAACATAGAAAGGACAATACCACATTCCATAGACAATAAGTTGAACGTTTTTGAAAGCTAAATGTCCACAATGTGCAACATACTGCCTCGGTTGGTTGAATATCAATCAAATTACTTTGACAAAAAATGATAAGAGAGATATCAAGTCAAGTATAAGAGAATTCAATGATCTAAAATATCTTTTTAGCAAAGGCTAATATGGCCCTAAAAAAATACAAGATGCATATGGTGATAGCTAACGAACTATCAACTCGTAAAGAGGAAGTAATAGTTGTCACTGAGCAGGAAAATGTCACAGTTCGCAGGGACAACACTCGGGCAGGGGCTGAGGTCGAGTCTCTGTTGGTAGAGCTTGTTGTTGATAGACATTCAACATATATATATCAAGAAGTTTGATGCATAACAAGTATGGGTTTGGATCATGCATTTTATCGCCCAAATGTGGAGTTACACCTTACATGGACATTTCAGTAAGCAAAATTAGTGCAACCAATTGTTCAAAAATAAATACGCAAACCTCAGGTTATCCTGTAAAAGGGAAAAGAAAAGAGTGTTTCTTTAGCTGGTTTTATTTTTGATAGGCAATGTGTGTGTGTTTTTTTTTTGGGAAATTTCATTGTTGTGGTCATTCCCAAAGGGACATGTAGAAAATTCATGGAGTAAATGCACATATGCAAAAATATATGTAATGTAATGTATGTGGGGCGGGTGAAAATGAATTTTTTTTGTTAGGATGACTATCATTTTCTTAGATCATGGAGAAACTTTCTTAATATCTGATAACTTTAATCTTGTGAATAAAGTTGATAAATTAAAAATAAAAATTGTAAGTAATATGATAGCTATTTCTTTGACTAACTAAGTTTATTGTAATAGTAGTAATAAAGATAAAAATCAATAACAAAATTGTAAATCCACACAAAAAAATCTTTAACAACTGAATGTACTTTTGACAGAATTACCAAATATAGTACACAAAGATATATAGATGATTTTTTTTTTTGCTTAATTACTTCTTCCAAGGCTTTTTGTACTTCATTTACTTGCATGAGATATAATGCTACTATTAATGAGTATTAAGTTTCGTTTTTAATGATTTGTGAAATGAAACCGGTAAGCTATTTCAAAATTAATTAATATCTATATTTAAATATGAACTTACATTGAATTTGACAACTTCAAACTATGCGCATAGTTTTGCCGTCATATATTTTCCAACAGCCGTCTAATTATGTCAACCTTAAAAATAAATTATTTTAAAAAAAATAAAATACATTTGATTAGCCAATGAGAATGACCAGCCAAAATTAATCATTTTTAAATAAATAATAAATGTTTCTAAAATACATGTCTTTTTTTTAACTAGTTTACGTACTCGCGCATTGCGCGGATATTTTAAAATATTATAATTTCTTAAATTAAAAATAACTAATAAGATATATCATGCATTTAATAATGTATATTTTAAAAATAATGATATAAATCATTAACTTATTTATTTGAGCATATTAAATTAATATTATAATGCACAACTTAATTTTATAATATGTAATATTATATTTATAGCTATAATCAGCTACACTTTTAGTTTTATGATATATAATGTTGAAATATTAATAAGGGTAATATTGATTTTTTGAATATTTTTTGTTTATTAAAAAAAAAAAAACTACTTCATATGTTTTTACATGCTTGTCCTACTATTTCTTTTATTCTGTTTAAATGAAATAATATTATTTCCTTGTTAGCAAGCTCTTAGTTCCAACTTTTCACATGAAATGATTAATATCATAAAATTAAATAAGATTTTGTTCATTTTACATATGTTTTATTCAAAATTAAAAGATTCAAAATATTCTTTACTATTTTAAATTAAACTAAAATTTGAATATTAAATATAAGTGCATATTATTTAGTATTAAATAAATTGCTTGTAAAATCTTAAAATATCATAAGATCAAGATCCAATATAATGTATTTAGAGTTCTTTACTCATCCATGGATATAAAAATCATTTATCACCTCTATGCAACTCTAAGAAGCGTAAAATAGAAAGAGAAGGAGTTAGATAAAAATACTGTACCAATATCATAGTACATGAATCATCGATGTTCAATTGCGAAAAACTAATCAGCCTCGATGCTATTATTAAGTTCTTAAAAGAACAATAAGATTTATTATATTAGGAAAATATGAAAAGAACAGAAAGATTCATTGAGTTGATTGACCTTATCTTTTGGCTCTCGGAGTTTTTTTCTTCAAATTTTCAACTCAATTCTTTGATAGTCTTGTGCTGAATTTTGAAGCAGAGAGTAGAAGAGGACCGCTGTAGAAATTGGGATTCAGGAGGGATGGAAGGACAAAACTACCCTCACCTTTTGATTTTAATATCAAAATTAGAAATCTGTTCAACTTTTATTGCATAATATACAATAAAGTTAAGTTGTGGTCGTCCTAACCTTTCATGCTTCTATATAGTAGAAGTATAGTATTGGTCTCTACTACTCATTAAATGAAAGAAGACACAATAAGATTGAATGCTTCGTCCCAACTAACCGAAGTAAATGAAAGAAGACATAATAAGATAGAATGTTTCATTCCCCAACAAACCGGAGTAAGAATATTATGGTTTTGAATCTTGTGGTTGATGGTGATCAGTTGTATAATTCAAAACAATCTTGAGAGTCCATTATTATCCAACATTGCTTTGAACAGTACAATCAATATCATCCATAATGAATTTTACAAAAAACTAATAATATATAAATAAACAAAAAAGAATGAGAATCTAAGTAAATGAGGTCAAATAATAATAACATTAAATCAGGCACATCATCCCCTTGTGGGAAATACAATCATAATACTAAACGAAATCAGTTCCCCTTGATGTAGCAAAAATTAAAATGGTGTAATAATTTAATTATTTTGGTAATTAACATACATATTACAATATGACCAACTCAATATCCGGAGGTACTTCACCTTCAAGATGGAGCTTAGCAAGATCTCTTGCAGTTTGGGCCTCCTTAATGAACAAAGGGTCTAAAGGAAAGCGAGTGGGCATTGGGGTACTGGGATCAAAGATGATTTTCTCGAGTGCAATAGCATTTTCCAACAAGTACCTAACAAGTTCAACATGAGTTGCACCGCTATAAAACCCCCACAACTTCACCACTTTGAGATGATGCAGTCCACATTTTATGGCCTTCCTACACTCTCTGTTTGTCTGGACGGAACATGCCAACATCAACTGCCAGAGACACATACAACAAAAATCACAACTCAAATAACACAAGTATATGCAAAAGAAAACACCTCCTAGCTCAGTGTAATTCCATAAATAAGATGATTTCCAATCACAAACCCGAGTACAGAGACTGAAAGCAGATAAACCTTAATTTAAATTAGAGAAAATATGAACAGCTAGCTATTCATATTTTGTAAAACATAGCAATCTTTATGACAAATTTGACAATGCATGTCTAAGAATTATACAAAATCAGATTGATGGACAGGAAAAGTGTGACCAGAGAAGATTGAAAGGATATAAGTAGAGGAAGCCTAAAAGAACCACTAAGAATAAATGGATAGAGTGGGATTAGCAACGGGAAGGAAACAATATCTGTCTTTTTTAATTTTTGGGGTGGGGGGAGGGACACGTATAAAGTGTCATTGACACTATCCTACTAACGTAATGTCCCTGTAACCTATGCCAAAAGGTGTAAAGACATTTTGATAAAATAAGGAAGAAGATGTGGCAAGTTTATCCAAAGCAAAGGAGAATACATTGAGTAGAATGGCCTAAGAAATAAGCGCTCAACATTGATACAGCTGTCTAGAACCTACTGAAAAATGACCCCAAGGTAAGTGCAGGGACTTCATATATGCACAGTCAAGCGAGTTAAAAACAATGCAAAAGTATCATGCATTAAAGTTCAGCTCGCCACAATTGTTTCAACTCAAGCAGGATGACTTAAATAACTAATATACGCAAGAAATAGCATAAGTAACTAAATGAACCATAATTGCTAAAACGAATAAATCAGACTCCTGTTCCAGCCAAAGAGGAAAAAGAACTCAAAACATGATACTTACCTGTAGTTCAAATTCCTTCAACTGGGGAGCAGCCCTTATTATAGACGTGCAACCTAAGAGACTCTTGCCTTTATCTACGTATGTAGTGAGGACAAATTTCTTGAGCTTAGTAAGTTGAGGAAAATTGTAATGCTCCAATTTTTCCTGCAAACGATCAAACTAAATAGAAGGCACCAGTTAGTGCCAGCAAAACATAGGTAGATAGACACAAAATTTTGTTTACTAACCCATGTATGAGTAGTTAAATGAAGGACCACAAGCTGAGAGATAACACAGGAAAGACAAGAGGATATGTCATTCAAAATATGGTTGAATGCCGCACTAGAAATTTTCACCTCAACCAGCATTGGGACATTCTTAAGCAGTAATTTCGTTCCTACTGAAGTCATTAATGTTACAAGGTTTGTATCACAAATTTTAAGTGATTTTACATTGTAGCAGTACTGTATCTCCAAGTGTCTCAACTTGAGGGACGGACCAACAACTTCCAAATTTACCAAAGTTCCTGATCCATGAACTACCATTGTTTCAAGAAATGGACAATTGTGTAGAAAGAACTCAAGAACTTTGCCCGTGACATTTACTGATTTAAATAGCAGCACTTTTAGAGACTTGAAGTTCTGCTTGACAGGTGAGAGTATTTGGAGGTCATTAGAATGAGGTATGCAAGAAGAAGAGTCAGCAGAATCACCAAGACCAAGGAGCCATGCTGGAAAAGTATAACAGTAACCAAAATTACGAATGTGCTCTCCACCCTTTAATAAGTCTAACTCTAGTCTTTGAACATTCCTAGAAAACGCAAATTCAATCCATTTATCAATCTCATGCCTCGCGAATTTGTTCAAATCAAAACAAACCCGAAATTGGTCTAGTCTCTGCCCTTTACACATTTGCAAAGTACAGCTGACCCATCTAAGATACTTCTTCATTTGCCTTTTCCGTAGCTTGGGTTGCAAGGCTACTTTATCCAAGGGTTTGGTAGCATCGATCAATGTATCTCCACAAGCTTAGCCACCGCCTTGAGAGGACACTTGTGTTAGCTGCTTCTTCAACAGTAAGAAAAGATAGTATATGTACCAAAACGTCATCAGGTAACTGACTTATGCGATCCTTTGCAAAGCAAACACTCTTTTGACACTATAAAAAAAAAAAAAAACAAATGTCAACCAAAATCTTACAAAATCAACCTACTTTTCAATTAAATCAGACATAACAAATTCTTTTTGATAAGGTAAAGTTTCATCAACGGAAGTACCAAGGAGGTACCCAACTGCATAGCAGTATCACTGACATTCCAAAAACACCGTTATCTACTATATCTCCCTTACACCAAAAGAGTTGATTACCGCAATTCAATCAAAGAAGGTAACTTTAAAGGTCCTAAAGACCTCCACAACACTTGCCAAGGTCAATTCAAGTCCTAATGGCCTACTTGTCTCTGCATTAAACTATAGCAACTCTCTCCTGATTAAACTATACAATGTAGGAAATTTGTTCATGAACTCGACTTTACCACCATCACCAAGTTCCAACGTATTTAATTCAGGCACAGAATATATTGTGATGATGAAATTTTACAAGTTATCATGGAAGAATGTTTGTGTGAGAGAGAAAAAGAAGAGAGAGTACTAACCTTATTTAGAGCAAAACTGTGCAGTCGTTAAGCCATGGAATGCAATGAATCTACGATGAATATGGGTAAATCAGTTTCAAAAGAGTTCACTAATCATCAAATAATTTTCAGATCTTAAGATGAATACCTGTAATAGAAGCAGAAGAAAGATGAGCCTCTTCAAGTCAGCCACAAACAGAGCTCTCGCCGGCAAAGAGGAGGGGAGAGACTAGGTTAGAGGGGGAGAAATAGTAATATTTTTACGTGTAAAAGTCAATAAACTTCCAAGTATTTAGGTGACTAAGTAACTTTGTGCCCAAGTTTTATAGCTTATATATATATATATATATCCTCTTGTAATATGAAAGAATAACAAGAAGAAGTAAAAAAACATACAATAATAAAGAAAAATTACTACTACTATTATTTTGTGTCTTTCTATCTCTACTCTTCTTAATTTTAATTTATTATCTTCATTTTATAACACGTACGTTATCAGCATGAGTCTTTGAACTATCTCAAAAACATACATGAGATGAGTAGCAAAATTGGAGAGATCTTTCGGTATGGTAAGTATCGGGTGTGTATTTTACCAATCATTTAATTATGAGCAAATTTTATGTCACGATATCACCTTTCCGTATCTCTTATTTGAATCTAACATTAATTTGATAACAAGAGTTTCTAAAAAGTTGTTTAGAATTTATTAGTACTATGCAAAAGATGTTTATGTGTCACACTCCGAGCCTACACCCCAGGCGTGACCGACACTCGAGAACTATTGCTGGCCCCAAGCGAACCCTTGACCCGACTTACTTACTCAGCGGAAGACTTTGAGCATTAAGAAAAGAACTCAAATGCAAGATAATTCAATTGTCTCAAACTAAACTCATAATGTTTTAGAAATAAACATTTAACTTAGCCAAAGTGGCAACTCAAAACTGAACATAAGCCAATAACAAGGTAAAGACAAATGACTAGCTGACTGTCTATCTATGAAACCTCTAATAATTGAGATGGATGTTGGGACAAGACCCTCGACATCCTAATGAACTAAAATACTGAAAGCAATAAAAGGGATTCTTCGGAAAGCAAGGAGGCTTACCACCAGACTCTGAGTGCTCAACTGGATCAACGATGCGCTGGATGCTGATCCTGGTTACCTGTGTCTGCATCATAATAAGATGCAGGCCAACTGACATCAGTACATTGAACGTATGAGTATGCGAGTTGGAATGCTAAACAAGACATAAGATTGAAAGGAATAGAAAAACTTACCTGGCTCAACTCAACTGATTTCAATATAAACCAGTGTAAATAAATACAACATAAAGAAAAGCTTTAAAACATGGTTTTCAACTCTGCGTATTTAGAAATACAATAATAACTCTGTATGTATGCAAAGATACAATATGAACTCTGTGTGTATATGAAAATACAAATATTTCTGATGTATATAAAAATACAAAATATTGTTGTGGGAGTTTCTCTAACCGACAACCATCACTTAAGAGCTATCGTGATGATACAACGTTTTGCCTCACGCTGCCAGGGTCGTCCTATACCTTGCCGGGGGTATAGAACCTGAACTACTAAGTGGATCCACTAGTATATGCTAAAAAGCACTAAAGGAATCATCTAAATATTATAACCCTTTTCTACCCATGATGGCTACATGATTTATAGCGGGTCAGAGTTTTCTGAACTCTCCCTCATATCGGTGCTCAATACTACTCCCAAAATATACTAGCTCTTTATTTTTTAAAAACATAACTTCTTTCTGTAATTTGAGATAATTGCTCAAAACTTAGCTCAAAGGCTATCTTGGAAATCTCAGTTTCCTCTCTTGCTTAATTGTGAAAACATTTACTCTTTACTAAAAACTAGCTCAAAGGCTCTTTTGGAAATCAAAGTTTCCTTTCTTGCTCAAATGTGAAAATATTTACTCTTTAACTGAAAACTAGCTCAAAGGCTCTTTTGGAAATCAAGATTTCTTTTCTTCTTTAAATGTGAAATACATTTACTCTTTAACTGAAAACTAGCTCAAAGACTCTTTTGGAAATCAAGGTTTTCTTTCTTTTTTAAATGCGAAAAACATTTACCCTTTGGGAATACATAGTCCCGATATATTCTTTTGAAGAAATGAATTTCAATGGGAACTCCCTATCTTTTTTTCTTAGCATTTAACTTGCTTCCGTAACTTAAATGCCTTAGTATTTTCGATTAAAGTGGTTAGCTAATTAGTATTAATGGTTCTCCCACCGGAGGGTTAGTGTGGGTGCCAATCACGACGGTCTGGGTCGTGACATTCATAAATCATATACAAATAGTTAGGATAAACATATACAAATTTTGAATTTATACAATCAGGGTCGATCGAATTATACAAATCCTTGATTTATACAATTAAGAAATCGAATAGTAAAATTTCACAAAACTATTTCCACAGGTTAAAAATAATTAAAATTATAGCTATATTACATAATATACTTTAGATGTTTGCCATTCTAGCTAGAGACATCCATGAATAATGAAGTAAAAACGGGTAATTTATTAGATTAAATAGATTGTAAATTACGATTTTTTTATATTTTTAAAACGGGTTAATAATATCAAATGGATTCGTATACATGAGTTATTGACAATTAAAGGTGGGACTCAAATCCAAATTAAGCCCACTACTATTCTAGTACTTTGGAGAAGTTTCACAAACATTCACTAAATTGAACAAAAAATAAATGTAGATAAGACCACCGATGGAAGAATTTAATAAATTGATAAATTAAGATGTCATAAAAGACACGTGTCTCACAATTCTTATTCCTAAACATAGTAAGCATCACCTTTTGTCCCTATAAATATTCCTTCACTTTCTACATATAACCACAACACTAAACTCTACTACTAACCAAAAAAAAAATGAAGCATTTTCCTGCTGTTGCTGTCCTACTCTTCTTAGTGTTTCTTCTCTCAACAAATGGTATGCTAATTTTTTTTTATTCATATTAGTTAAAGAGTTTTAATTGTTTTTAAAAGAATATATTTAGCGGTTATTAAGTTATTATTTTTAGTTACTTAATGGCTATTAAGAATATAATATTTATAAAAAGTTTTAATTGTCTTTAAAAGATTATATTTAGTGATTATTAAGTTATCATTATTAATTATTTAATGGTCGTTAGAGATAATTTTTGATGTAGTGATAGTAATAATGTTTGTCTAAATTTTTTCATATCTTTATAGTTATGGTAGTGAAGTGCTATATATTTATGGTTATTACAGTGAAGTCTTGGTTAAAGAAGTCTAGATTATTATAGTGAAGTGTCTGTTTTATATATTTTGATGTTTAAATATAGGGAAAAGGGTTTGAAAAATATTCTAATTTTGGTCGAAATTGTTGTTATGATATCAAATTTTATGGAGGATTTTTTTACCTCTACATTATTAATAGTGTATTTTAAAGGTATATATACGTTATTATTTATAATAATGTAATATTTATGATGTTTATGTGGACACATATATATTTTTAAAATACACTATTAAATAGTGTAGGGATAAAAAATCTTTTTTTAAAGTTCGATATTGTTACAGCGATTTTGGTTATAGTTTAAATATTTTTCCTTAAATATATTTAGCTAAAAATTAAAAAATATGATTTTTATAGTGAAGTGTTCTAAAGTATGCATGTTGATATTTGGTGTTTAAATATCATTTGAATGCCATGTTATAGATAGAATTCAATATGAAAAATTGAAAAAATATATAATATGAAAAATCAATTGGGGGATTGTTGATAGTGAAACTTCGTTATAACAATGTTTAAATATATCATACATACTTCCATATAAACAATTTTCTTTAATCGATGGACGTTTCATTAACTAGTAATTTTTATGGATGATTTCAGAAGAAATAGGAGGTGGAATTAGAATGACGGAGGCAAAACTATGTCAATATCATAGCGAAACGTTCCACGGGGCGTGTGTGACGGGTCACCATTGCAACCAACACTGCCAGAAAGAAAACTTTGAGGGTGGCCGCTGCCATGGCGTTCGCCATTATCGTTGCGTCTGCTACAGAACTTGCTAGTTTCTTTTATTACTTCGTATGCGCGTGTTATAAATAATAAATATTGCTTGCAATGTAATGTAATGTAATGATGCTCAATTTTCTTTTTCTGTATGATATACTACTATTAATAATAAATAAGTGATTTGAACCCTTCGTTCAACACTACAATAACGACATTTTGCATCATCTACTATATTTTTGGTCAAGTAAAGCAACAACGCCACTAATTGATGGAAAGTATATATGTGATGGTTTTAGAATTTTTTCAAGATACATTTACAAGAAAATTTTAGTGAACTCATCTTTCTAGCCGTATTCTAGATAAAAAAAAAAAATTAAAAAGGAAATTTCAAGATAATTATCTATTTTCCTACCATAGGACCTTCCAAAAAAATTACGGTCCAAATTGGGAGATATATTTTACTATATAAGCAAAGTTTGTTTAGGATTGGTATCCACGTCTATTTAATGTCAATAGATCAAAATTAATTAATGATAATTTTGACTTTTTGACTTATGATTATGATTAAAAAAATAAATTAAATTGTAATTCGAATCAAATCAAAATCGATTAAAAATATCGATACTTGATTTGGTTAGGTGTTGTGAACCAAGTTGTATATTTAAGGGCCTATCACCTATGGATTAGAATTGGTGGAGATTAACTTAGTTGGGATTATTGGGCCGAGTAAAATGTTGGAGTGTCTTATTTGGGATTCCGGCCCAATTAACATTTGGTTAAAAGGGCAAATGAGTTGGAAACAAGGGTTTAGGCATATTGAAGAAAAACGTTTGTTCCTCTCCTCATTTTTTTAGAGTCTAGGTTTCTCGTCTCAATTCTTATATCCATCTTAGTTACTTGTTATTTCAACAGTGTCATTGTAATTTAGTTGTTTGAATATTGTAATTACGATTCTAAAGTTGTAATCACATTCCAATTCTCTTATTAATAATATACTGAGGAATTTGGGTTTGTTACATTAGGTTTCGATTTAAATTTTGAAAATTGATACTATTTGGTTTCGTTTTGATTTTATTAAAAACCCCACCAAAATAACCAAACTGAACCGATTGAGAAATTAGATATATAAATTTTACAATTATTTATATATTATTCATAAATAAAATATAAGCATTTTGTTAAATTTTAACTAGCTTAAGTCTTCAACTTTATCATTTTTTTAGTCTATCTATTATAACCTTAAGTCGAAGTTGATCAAAATTCATTATTTTGGTCTTTACTTACCCTACCTCTTCACATAAGATAGTCACATTTTTTCTTAATTGAATCACTTTGTTCGTATAATAATAATTTTAGTATTACTTAATTAAATCCACAGTAATTTTCTCGTGGATTGTTCATGTACAAGGTGTTTGTGTCTATCGAGATAGGTATATCCTCAAAAAAAAATTACTTTCAAATCGAAATAACCAGAAAAATTGAACCAAACTGACAATGATTTTTTTTCGTTTAATTTAATTTGATTTTAAAAATTTAAAAATCAACTAAATTGATTTGATTTTGATTTTCACCAATAACCAATCCAAATCAAACACAGCCCTACTTTTTGACATTTAGCATACAAAACTTACGTGTACAAAATAATATATAATTCTTTTCATTTTAGATTGTGTATAGATCTAGTTCCTTCATCTTCTTTCTTTTTATGCCAAAAACGTACCTCAATCAATTTGAGTAATACCCCGAAAAATCTCAAGTGATGAAAATCCTGAAATTGTTTCGGTGTTAAAATTTGTTATTTGCTAATAGAGTTGTGCTTCACTTTGGTGTTAGTAAAATCCTAACTATTCTACTAAAGCTTGATTGTTATTTAGGAGTTTCAATTAAATATCACAAAGTTAATTATTTATCTGAAACGATATATATGTAGGCTTTTAGCATAGACATTATTTTTTCTTTCGTTTCTTTTATTCATCTCATAATAAAGATATATATAGATACAACTAATAGTTTGTTGACAAGTAAAATTATTAGACAAATATTTGACCCCTACTCCAAGGAATATATATTTACTTAAGTTCTAAGGCGGTGCATATATGTCTATCATGCCCAACTTGCCAACATCTTGTGGAAGACCTTCCCTTATACAGCCTTGGTGAGTTCAACTATCAGCGACTTAACAAATGAAAAATGTATAATCTTTTGATCTAACTTTTTCTTAATGAAGTGTCGATCATTAAACATGCTTAGTCTGATCATGTTGAACAAGGTTCTGTGCTATTTGAATTGTGGCTTTGTTATCACATAATAAGTTCACAAGTCCTATACATTCAATTCCAACATCCTTCGGAACATATTTAATCCATAATAACTCACACAAGTCATTGGCCAAAAATACGCACTGCACTCTTTTTTTTCTTAACTAAGGTTTTATCCCACTAGATTTTCCTGGTAAGGTTTTTAATGAAGCAACAAATAATTGTATTACTAATGTTTTTCTTTCACTATTTTTTTCCCCTTTTATATGGACATCCAAGAAGGAGTGTTGTAAATTGGATGTCCACATTAATATGTTAAGTGTTGTAAGAGTAATACACACGCAATATGCTAAGTGGTGTATACTAATTAGTCATATAACATACTTGGTGCCCAAATTGTATACATGGCAAGAAGATATCCTTGTATCACACTTGGTTCCCAAATATATACAACTATATATACTACTCTTCTTGTAACAAAGAAAGATGCAAGAGTAACTGAAAAGAAAATACTACACATGCTATTTTTCATCCATCTTTCTTATTATCTTAGCATTAATATTTAATTTTATAAATATACGGAAAAATAGATAAAATATTCATTGGGTCAATGTGGTCTTCTTCCTTCTTCTTCTCTTTTTTCTTCTTTTTGGCTGCTTTCCTTCTTCCTCCTTCCTCTTTTTTCTTCTTCTTCCATGTTCAAAGTTTGTTCAATGGCTCGAATTCAGAGATTGATGTGCCGCAAATGTGAATCATTTTGAATGAATAATATATTGAAAGACTCAAAACATTGAGAGAAGCTCATATAAAAAAAATTGGAATAGTTTAGACGAGAATTGAGTTGGTTAAAATTGAAAAAAAATCAATCTGAATTTTATTGATGTCACGACCCAGACCGTCGTGATTGGCACCCACACTAACCATTCGGTGGGAGAACCACTACTACAACCCAAACTAAGCAACTAAACCAAAACTAAAGCAATTAAGTTACGGAAGCAAGTTAATTAACTAAATAATGCGGAATTAAATACCTAGAACCTGAAAGTCATTGTATCAAAACTCTACTAATGACAAGTCTAAGAACAAGGGATACAACCCCGAAACAAAATAACACCTTAAACAAATAGTCTGAGTCCGAAAGAGTTTACTTAAACAAGAGAGATCTATTGCAACCCGAAAGAACTGGCTCACCCTTGAATTCAGTCACACTCAATAGTCACCTAGCTGAGGTCTATCAATAGACGCTTGAAGATACTCTGTACTCAACAAAAATAAGAGCAAGTGCAGAATCAGTACACAACCATAGTGTACTGGTAGGATCACGCGGCTATCCCATTAAGTGAAACACATGCAAGTAACCACAATATTATAAAACAGACATATACCAAACATATACAATATTAGTCATCTTTTCAGGATCAGTGTAGCATCCCACATTTTCAATAATACACGTTAGTTATCAATCTAGAGCAACATACAGTCTTCCAGTATCAATCATCATTAGATATGAATGTAATCACAAGTAGATACACAACACAATTCAATGGTTCTCTCACGGAACCCAATTCAATGGATCTCTCATGGAACCCAATTCAATGGTTCTCTCATGGAACCCACACCCAAACTGTTAGCATATCGGAACGTGGTATCCGATCCATGTTAGTGTGCCGGAACGTGGCAGACGATCCCATATTTATGCGGAAACGTGGCAACCGATCCTATATTTATGCCGGAATGTGGCAACCAATCTCATATTTATATCGGAACGTGGCAACCGATCTCAGTTAGTGTGTTGGATCGTGACACCCGCCAATTCAACAAACAAAAATCACAATCACAATGTATATTCTCACAATCATACAACAAGAGGTGATTCATGACATACAATTATTCAATTATCCTCATTTACTATTAGGGTGATCAATAATGCAACATTCGCATACATACATGCATTATAATTAAGCAATTACAAACATATTTCACACCAAGATGAAATCACAACCATCACCTACCTCGAATCCAAGCTTGAATTTCCTAAGGCACTTGAATCTTCCCTTTTCGGATTCTTTCCGCTTGTTCTAGGTCTACAACAATTAATATATGCAAGGATCAACAATCAAAGGTCTAATTATTCGGATTATAACAAACCGAATAACCTTAGACCAAACCCAAGATCCTAATACCCAAATTAGGGATATTTCCACCATAATTCTCAGATCAAAACCCTTCCCCGTCGATAATATCCCAAGAAAATAGGTTCTACGGATAAAAACACGGTTTCTGGGAGTTAAAATCTTACCTTTAGCCTCAAGAATAGTGAAAAACGGTCAAGAAGTTGACTGGGGTCGTCTCCTTAGCTCTAAAAATCGAAATGTGCCAAATAAGATCATTTAGGGGTTTATTAACGACTTTAAGTCGCGTTTTGCCCACCACGACGGACCCACCCCGCTATATCAGCCCCGCTCTGGCGCCCAAAATCCTGCCCCAGCGGCCTAAACGGAAACATAATGTTACCCGTTCACGCTAAGATCATTTTTGGGAATTCTACTCGCCCGAATTCAAATTCATAATTAGATCTCTCATTCCTTACTAGATTTCCTTAGACCTCACTGACTCAGATTTCGTCCAAATTTGGACTAGGCTAGGAATTCCAAGTTACTACCAAAGAGTTTTTTGGCCCCAATTCTTTTCCAGTTGGCTTTTCTATAACGACGGATCTCGGTCGTTACAATAGATATCAATTTACCCATCACTCGTCCCCGAGTGATCTACTAGGGAAGACTGACCAAAGTAAGGGTAGAGTTGTACTTGAATCACTTAACAACAGGGGATACTTGTCTCGCATGTCCTTAGCTTCCGAACATCGGGATCAAGAATTCCAACCGGTCTTTTTTCATACAAAAGGTCTTGTCTAACAAAATTGAGTCTCACTTTATGATATAATCAGCGTCCCTAAACCAACCAATTGAATACCTACACATCCTTCCATACAATGCCTCAACGAAGTCATCACAATACTCGAGTGATAATTATTGTTGTATGTAAACTTAACTAACAACAAAAGCGACTTCAATAACCCCCAAAGTTACTCGCACACATGTCTGCAACATGTTATCAAAGACTTTGACACAACATCAGGACGAATCCTTCCTCACATAACCATGATAAAATTATAAATTAATACTCGCTACAATTAGAAGTGAACCTAAACAAACCAACACACATTCATAATACCCAAACAATCACAGTTCTTAACAACATCTCCATCCCACAACATAAATTCTCATGAGCTTAAGTTATAACAATTTTGATATTTAGAAATCAGATACTCATCGAGGGATACGTCCAAGCATACAACCCCTTCAACAATACTATCGAAATGTTAGATTTAGTAATTGTAGATTACCTCTTAAGAACAGTAGAATTGGATTCAATGATCTCCACATTCGACCACACATAATCGATACATAACCTCGACGACAAGATGAAATATTAGATTGTCGGACAACCATAAATACGCAGGGTAGCTCTTCTATAAATTCTCATAAGCAAGGTGGTATATGTAGAACCACTAAAATACTTTAACAACTCCAAGACAACACCAATTATGTCATTCGAAATAACCAACACTTCACAATCTTCCTACTCAACCAAGAGAACATCGTAGGATTGGTAAACCTGATCCACCACTAGAGATTCACCCACAAAATGAAAAACACACTTGACCATAGCTAGTTCATCACACTCACAACCATGTACACAACAAAATAGATGGTCACATAAGAATTTATCAAATAACACGAAAGGTTTTCCTTTGCAGAGTCGATACCAGCCATTTCCATTCACTTGACTCAACATACTCTTCACATCCTTCGACTGAAGCCAACACTCTTAATACTAACAACCATCATAACCACTCCGAGCATTGACCTTACTTTAAAACAACACTTTTTAAATGAAAACCTTTCTAAGGTACTTTAACAATCAACAATAATCAATTTTACGACTCAACCCAGGTATAAGTCTTTTTAAATGCTCAATACCTGATACAATTGATCATTCTTCACTTTGAAATTCATACCTTGACAAAATATATCACCACAACGTAAGCTTTTAATGAAAAATTTGAATTGTAATTTCCATCATATAACACAATCCCTTTCTCTATCAACATTATCTTGTACCTTGAAGATTTTAATGAATTCATGGATCTCCGTTTATTAATAATCGCATCTCCATTGATCTTACAATATCCTTCGCTAAAATTCTATCGTACTCGTTACTAACTCAAAATAAAACCAAAACACTTACCATCACACTCGAGCTAATGTCTGTACACTCATTTCTCAAGTCCTTTCCAATAGTTTTTAACCAAATCTGACGGACTTGTGACACTATTACCATAACCACATCAAAATGAATGAAATCACACGTCTCTGAACCCAATTATCTACCCCTCTAAAGATACCTCTTTAGCCTTCACAATCAAATAAAATATTCTCGCTCTCGCCTATCTCTAAAGGTGTACTACATCCCACTATTTTTCTTCATTATGACTCTAGCTCTTTAATTTCTATTCGAATGGTGTCCCACCATCTCTTAAGACTTTCCATACAACCACGTTACTCATCAATTTTTTTGAAAGCCACAATCTTAGACTCTCGCAAGTCGCAATTACTATATAAAAATTTGATTAACCAATAATTTTATTATATAGTTGTCTCACGTCACAATCCATCATGAACTATTATTACCATTACGCTCAGTCAGCTTTTACTACCACTATGAAGCCAACATTTCACCAACATGACACCTGGAACTCAGGAAAACTCATCAAATTCAAAAGACTAACCCAATTTATACGCACTCTCTTACTAAAATACTTCAATTTCCTTCACCCAAGTATACTCATTGGGACTTTATTTATCCATAAGTTTGCCATTCTGGTACAATCTACTCATGTATGGCCTAAGATTAAATCACCAGGCCTCACACCGCCATCATTCTTCTTAACAAACAAGACAGAAGCACATCACGTGGAAACACTAAACCTTTATAAAAAAATCTCTTGGATTTAACCTTTAGACTCTCTCAGTTGTGCCAGAGCCATGCGACAAGGAGGAATGGAGATGGACGAGTGTCACTTTCCAAATCCATGCATAAATTTATATCTCTATCCGGAGGCATGCCATGCAAATCAGTAGGAAATACTCCTCTAAATTCAGACACTACAGGATTAGACTCAATAGAGGGAGACCCAACCTCAATATCCCGAATATGAGCCAAATACGCCAAATAATCCTGCCCCACCAGTTTTCTACCCCGCACGAAAGATAAGACCTTAGCTGGCATAGGCTTGTACCCCCTTCCAACTCTAATCTTTCCCTACCCGAGATCTCTAGAGTTACCGACTGAGCATTACCATTAAGCCCGGTGTAATAGGGGGTACAACCAAGTCATGCATAAGATTTTATCAAGTCAGTCATATCTAACATAACCAAATCAATCAAATCTGAAAATCCATAAACACAGCAGGACAAACACGATATACACCTATGACTAACTCTTCAACTGAGGTAGAAACATGGATGAGGGCATCAAGTACATCACAAATCCTATCGAATCCCAATGCAAACTGAATGGACACATAAGAATAAGTAGAACCCGAATCAAACAACACACTAGTCATCTGGTCACAAATAGGTATAGTACATATGACCACTACATCAGACACCTCAGCCTCGGTCTTGCTCGGAAGGCATAAACTGAGCCATGTCATCTTGACGGTCAACCTCCTTGCCTGGCTGCACTATTCCTCCACCTGCATTACCATTTCCTCGGCCTCTACGGCCTCACTGATTTCCTTCTCATATGCTCAGGTTCCGCACAATTTTAACACATCTTATAACTTATATTCAATTGTCGAACACTGAACCAGATCGCGAGGATTAGTTCGGGTATAATTCGAGTTCTAAAATTGTGACTAGGAAAATCAGGGGAGACAGGGCTGAGGTTATGTCTCGCCATGTCCCGCTCTGGCGAAAGAAATCCTGCACTGGCGGCCTCACCTTGGCAGGAAAAGTCCCACCCCAGCGGCCAAAACGGAAACAGAACCCCTGCCAATAATTTTTCTGGGGTTCTTTTCTTTTCTAAATTCCACAAAGGTTCCCAGCTTCACTTGGCAATTTTAGAATAATTCTCATAACTAAGTTAATCATTGTCTACCCCCAATCAATCCCACGATACACGAACCAATTCATTCTTGTTAATTCAGCACTACAACACATATATCCCCAGGATACACCAGGCACTCACACGATCCTTAGTCAATATTTTTCTCTCACAATGAGTTTCACGATACTCAAGTATTTACAACTTGCATAACTTTAACGACCAGGCCAACAAATTGTACATATCAAAGTTCAGGCACACATTTATTGTGCACATAATCACCTCATCACATTCAAGCAATTACAACTTCACATTCGCAGTTAATTCAGACAACCAGAAGCACGCGTTCAAGTTTTCAAGATAAAATTCACAGATAAGTCTAAATTCTTAATTAGTTCATTCCATAAATGACCATCAGCCATGGCTTAACGGTCCCTAAGGCCAAAGACCAATTGGAACCTTCTTAGTTCCAATTAACTTGCTTGTATCCCTTCAGCTGGGACTACGTTGTCTAGTTCACTTCGTTGAGATACCAATTGGAATCGGGGATACTAATTGGACTCAACTCATACCACAAGCGACAATAGTAGCTAGCGAGCCCCACTAAACAGCTAATTTCAATCATAGAATTTTGGTCGAACCCAATTCTTAATCGCCTCAATCTTTAACTGATGGTAACCAGACTTTAAATCAATCTTTGAGAAAATCGTTGCACCTTGCAATTGATCAAAATATCATTTATCTGAGGCAATGGATACTTGTTCCGGATGGTAACCCTATTCAATTGCCAGTAATCTATACACATTCCCTCTTGCTAGTCATGGTGTTACCACTTTTGTTGCTCTAGTTCGGACCATAGAGTGAAGGAGGAAATATATCAATTTGTATCACTTAGATCCCAATTGGATTTAAGTCATAGCACGAAGGAGTAGAAAGAAGTGAGTTTTCCTAAAATCTTATAGCCTCTCGAAGAAAAGTACGGACGTCATCGTATCGTTTCGCAAGACTCTACTAAACTCATTTTGGTACAATGAGATCAACGAACCTAGGGCTCTGATACCAACTTGTCATGACCCAGATCATCGTGATTGGCACCCACACTAGTCATCCGGTAGGAGAACCACTACTACAACCCAAACTAAGCAACTAAATCAAAACTAAGGAAATTAAGTTACGGAAGCAAGTTAATTAACTAAACAATGCGGAATTAAATCCCTAGAACCTGAAAGTCATTGTACCAAAACTCTACTAACGGCAAGTCTAAGAACAAGGGATACAACCCCAAAACTAAATAACACCTTAAACAAATAGTCTGAGTCCGAAAGAGTTGACTTAAACAAGAGAGATCCATGGCAACCCTAAAGAACTGGCTCATCCTTGAATCCAGTCACGCTCAATAGTCACCTAGCTGAGGTCTATCAATAGACGCTTGAAGATGTCATGTACTCAACAAAAATAAGAGCAAGCGCAGAATTAGTACACAACCATAGTGTACTGGTAGGATCACGCGGCTATCCCATTAAGTGAAACACATGCAAGTAACCACAATATTATAAAACAGACATATACAATATTAGTCATCTTTTCAGGATCAGTGTAGCATCCCACATTTTCAATAATACACGTTAGTTATCAATCTAGAGCAACATACAGTCTTCCAGTATCAATTATCATTAGATATGAATGTAATCATCACAAGTAGATACACAACACAATTCAATGGTTCTCTCACGAAACCCAATTCAATAGATCTCTCATGGAATCCAATTCAATGATTCTCTCATGGAACCCACACCCAAACTGTTAGCATACTGGAATGTGGTATCCGATCCATGTTAGTGTGTCGGAACGTGGCAGTCGATCCCATGTTTATGCCGGAACGTGGCAACCAATCCTATATTTATGTCGAAACGTGGCAACCGATCCCATAATTATGTCGGAACGTGGCAACTGATCTCAGTTAGTGTGTCAGATGGTGACACCCGTCCATTCAACGAACCACAATCACAATCACAATGTATATTCTCACACTCATACAACAAGAGGTGATTCATGGCATACAATTATTCAATTATCCTCATTTACGATTAGGGTGATCAATAATGCAACATTCACATACATACATGCATTATAATGAAACAATTACAAACATACTTCACACCAAGATGAAATCATAACCATCACCTACCTCGAATCCAAGCTTGAATTTCCTAAGGCACTTGAATCTTCCCTTTCCGGATTCTTTCCTCTTGTTCTAGGTCTACAACAATTAATATACGCAAGGATCAACAATCAAAAGTCTAATTATTTGGATTATAACAAACTTAATGACCCTAGACCAAACCCAAGATCCTAATACCCAATTTAGAGATTTTTCCACCATAATTCTCAAATCAAAACCCTTCCTCGTCGATAATAACCCAAGAAAATAGGTTCTACGAATCGAAAAATAGATTCGGGAGTTAAAATATTACCTCTAGCCTCAAGAATGGTGAAAAACGGTCAAGAAGTCACCTGGGATCGTCTCATTAGCTCTAAAAATTGAAAAGTGCCAAATAAGGTCGTTTAGGGGTTTATGAACGACTTTAAGTCGCGTATGGCCCGCCACAGCGGACCCATCCCGCTACATCTGCCCCTCTCTGGCGCCCAAAATCCCGCCCCAGCGGCCTCAATGGAAACATAATGTTACCCGTTCACGCTAAGATCATTTTCGAGAGTTTTATTTGCCCGAATTCAATTCCGTAAAGTCGTACGGGTTCCTTATCGTCTTAGCTATCCACCCATGTAATAAAATTCATAATTAGATCTCTCATTCCTTACTAGATTTCTCTAGACCTCACTGACTCGGATGTCGTCCAAATCTGGACTAGGCTAGGAATTCCAAGTTACTACCAAAACGTTTTCTAGCCCCAATTCTTTTCCAGTTAGTTTTTCTATAACGACATTACCCGGTCGTTACAATAGAATATTATATTAAAGATTATAAAAAAAAAAAAGATTATGTAAAAAATTTTTATCTATGTTTTACTAAAAACATTTTAAAACTTTAAATCAAACAACTCAAACTTTATATTAATAAAGTTTTTACAGCAATATTCAAGGTAATGTATTCTGGATAAGTGACTAACATTTTATTTACTAAAATTCATTAATATTTTTTATAAATTATAATAATATTACTATGAAAAGTAAATGTTTTATAATTTTCAAAAACACTACATTAAAAACAAGTAATTTATATATATATAAAATAACTCTGAATTATTATTATTATTATTATTATTATTATTATTATGTGTATATTTATATATTTAAAATCTTTTATTAAATTTTGACTTTAGACTTCTAATTTTATTGAACCGTTCTTATACGGATGATATTGCTTCTGAGATAATCATGTGTGGATTTCATTCTAGCTTAGGAACTCAGTTATCTTAGGAAATATGAATTGAAATAGCAAAGTACTTGCAGTTCATCTCATGAGAAAAGTAATTGAAATTGACGGAAGTTTTAAATTATGATTACTTAATTAACTTAATCAATTTGTAGGATTCTTAATTAAGCAACAAGTGATATTTGAAAACTACACAAAAAGTATTATAAATCACATCAACTTACAATTGAAAATATTTAAAAGATATATATGATGCAGGATAGCTCAAGATAAGGTTAGTAAAGGTTGTTTTGGGCTTCCAAAATTTTGAGCCCAAAAAAGTTTTTAAAATAAATTTTATAATTTGAATTTTATTGAATATTATATTAAAGATTATAAAAAAGAAAAAGATTATGTAAAAAAAAATTATCTATGTTTTACCAAAAACATTTTAAAACTTTAAATTAAACCACTCAAACTTCATATTTGATAAAAAATTTACAACAATATTCAAGGTAATGTATTCTAGATAAGTGACTAACATTTCATTTTTACTGAAATGCATTAATTTATTTTACAAATAATAATAATATTACTATGAAAAGTAAATGTTAATTTTCAAAAACACTACATTAAAAACAAGTAATATATATATATATATATATATAAAATAACTACATTAATATTATTATTATTATTATTATTATGTGTATATTTATATATTTAAAATCTTTTATTACATTTTGACTTTAGATTCCTAATTTTATTGAACCGTTCTCATACGGATGATATTGCTTTTGAGATAATCTTGTGTGGATTTCATTCTAGCTTAGGAACTCAACTATCTTAGGAAATATGAATTGAAATAGCAAAGTACTTTGCAGTTCCTCTCATGAGAAAAGTAATTGAAATTGACGAAAATTTTAAATTATGATTACTTAATTAACTTAATCAATTTGTAGGATTCTTGATTAAGCAACGGGTGATATTTGAAAACTACAACAAAAAATACTATAAATTGCATCAATTGACAATTGAAAATATTTAAAAGATATACGAAAAAACTTACTATCAAAGATATACTTATTTGAATCTCAATATTCGAAAAGTGACACATAAATTGAGATAGAGGGACTAATATTTACTCATTTTGTCCAATAATAGTTATCCGCTTTTGACTTGACACGCACCTTAATAAACAGTAAATATTAGGAGTAATATTACTATGTTACCCTTTAAATGTAATACTTTGGAAAAGTATTAAATATTGACTAGAATTTAATATCAATGGTAAAATAGACACAAAAGAATAAATTATCTCTTATTTTTTTCAACTGGACAAGTATTGTTGGAGTTGGACACATATTTATAGTATAGTAGACAACTAAACATGAAGGAAGGGAGTAGTAAATTCTACTCTCATAACTGTTATGAATTCAGTGAGAAGATTGAACTCGTATTTAAATTAAGTTTGTCATGAAATTTGAATTTTTTTTTATTTTAAAGTGAAAAATGATATTTAAAAATTGATTGTTGTATTTGGACATATAAACAAATTGAAGTGAAAAAAGTGAAAATACTTTTTCCTTGTTCCTCGAATTCTTAAATATTCAATCAATTCAACTTCACATTAGATTCCAAAATTTTATGGCTAACTCTGAAAACTCCGAAAAAAAGTAAAAAAACTCATGGCCAAACGCGCAAAACTCATTTCATATTTTTCAAACTAGATAAGTATTATTAAAGGGTATATTTATGTATTATATCAAAAATAAATATGATCTAAGACTCTAAACTATAGTTATTTATGAAAATTTCTCAAAATAATACTAGTACTAGAAAAAACTACGCTTCTGTAATGCTCGAGGCAGAATTACAATATGATGAAAACTTTCTCATAGCCTCAGGGCTCGTTTGCCCATGAAAAAAATTTCATTATCTTCGAAGGCAACTCCCAATTTGTAGTATTTTTCGCTTTGAGAAAAAAAAAACTTTTTATTTTTACAATGATACATAGTCAAATGCTTACTTAAATTGAGCCTATATTTTAACTTCTTTGTTAGATTGACTCAATTTACATATAAATTTCATGATTAGCCTAATGTCATGATCCGCCACTTTGCCCTTCAAATTTGGCATAAAAATAAGGGGGAAGAATCTAGAGTTATGGAGAGGTTATTAGTGAAAGACTCTAGAATGTCTTAAAAAAATTTAGAATTCTAGTAGAGAGACTCGATTGTAAATCAATAAGGACTTGTGTAATAATTTGTATTTACACTTCAACCCCCTAAAAGTAGTATAAATAGAGGGGCTATTATTTTGCAAAGACAGCCTAACAAGTTGTAAGTAATCTTCTAGGCAATATAGAAAGCCTTCTTAAAAGCTCTCTTAACTTGACTCTAAGTCTGTGACACTAAGCTAAAGAAGTGAAATGAAATTGGAAGTCATGTGCCGAGAGCTAAGGTAATATAATCAAATGAAAATTACAATTAGATTAAAGCTAAGCAAAATTAAACTAAAGTAGAAGAGAAAGAGGAGGAGGGTTGAAGATTTCAGAACAACAAGAATGATAGGTACAAAAAATTTGATAACTTCTAAATGTTGTGATTTGTGATTTGTTGCTTTGGAAAAAGTCAAATCCATTTCGAATTCCCGTCAAAACTATTTTACTCTTTATATATTTCATTCTTCATTCACTGATTTTAGTTATCTATCACTTTTTTTTTCAAATTCATCATAATATGGTTGGTGGTAAGGCTAGAAACTACAATGGTAAGGTAAGGGTGCCTAATTTCGAAAACATACATCAAATACAAAATTCGGGAGGAAGACTTAAATTCAAATAAACAGATGTTGTTATAGGCCTGTGAAACTTCATTTACGTTTTTACTTTACTTCATTTACGTTTTTACGATTGTTGTTGTACCTGCTATATGCCCATCCTTCTTGTTGGGGGCAAATTGAGTTGTTGGAGAAGTCATGTTCGTGGCCTGTAAATCAGAAATGTTATTGCATAACGAGATGGAAAAGGAATAGAACGGAGCACTTATGTTTTTTTATCCATTCATCAAAGCGAAATCTTTAAAAAATGCAGACTAATTTCCAAAGTTCAGTGGACTACTTTCAACCAACCCACATTTCAAGTAAAGCTGATAAAGAGACATGTTATTGTTGGTACCTAGTGCTTGTTGTTGGTGGGAGGTATTCATGGAATTTGTCGAGGTGCACAAAGGTTGGTTCGTACACCACGATCATTAAAACAAGATAAGAGAGGCATGTTGTCACGGAGGCAGATGAAGCCTCCAATTGAACCCACTGCTTTTGACACAGAGCATATATGTGTGTGTGGGAAACCACACTAAGATTTCAAAACAATTATGCTATCTGAATACATAATTTTAACAATACAATAAGTGCATTGCTATGAACCTTACATATTGAACCGCGCCTTTGTGTTGTTCATCTTTAGATTTAGCAGCAACAATTTATATAGAGAGAGAGAGAAATCAGAGGTGTTCAGAAATCAAGTTCTCATCTTTTTTTAGAGAGAATTTGTTGGAGAGAGTCCCACTCTTTTTCCTATGCTAATAGAAGGAGTCTTCTACATAACAGAAAGGGTCTTAGTCTAAGGTCAATGGCAAATGATAATTAGATAAAGTTTGGAGAAATCTCTGAGTGCCAGTGATCGAAACTCTGTCATCCCCTTCTACCTTTCTCTGCTTATATATCAGATTTTTTTTAAAATCTGTGACACATCACAAGCTACTCTTACCACTAGATAGACCGAAGCCTTAGCCAAATAAAGTTTGCATTTCCGTTTCTACTTCCAACTAAAGCAGTATCAAAAGATTGTGGGGTTAATTGCCATAGCTGCACTAAGATCTATCTAAATACGAAAAAAATAAATTACAATCCCCAAGGTGTTGGCCTGATGATTAACGAAGTTGTTGAGAACGTCTTAGGTGAAAACTTCAAATTCCACCTGAGACAATAAAATCACTAATAAAAAAGGTTGATGGAAGTGATTAATTACCTGGAGAGAAAAAGCAATAATTCGTATATACCTATAGTTTCGTCTCTGATTATGATCATATAGAGATAATTTTTGCATCTACGAAACATAGCAACAATGCAAACAATTTGTTTCAAATGTAGCAGTATAATACCATATCCACAAACAAATGAAACACACTATATCCATGCCACTGTGTTTTCACCGTATGACTTATATGAGATACACTTGTATTATCACCAGAAATTGCCCCAATTACCGTCAGAAATCATTTGTATGCCATTATGTTTTATGAGATACACTTGTATTTCAAACGTGAATAATGCATTATGGCTAGTTGAAACACACAAAACGTCAAAATGTATACATTGATTATATATATTATATGTATTATTTATGTATATTTATATTTAATATACAAAATCTATGTATTTGTTAATTACTTTGTTGATTAGATCATTAAAAAGGCATTGAGCTGTAATTATCTTATCTCAAATGCGAACTCTCATTCACTTAGCCCAAAGATTCAAATAAAAGCTTCACGCATGGCTCTGCTTTTGCTGCATTAAATGGGTAACAAATTCACTTATCTAATCTGGAAAAAATGCAAAACTTTTTTCCTAGCAATTAGCATAAACCATGAATCACCAGTTCTCCTGTTGGAGAGACCTTGAAATCCTAGCGACCAACTAGATGTGATAAGTCGGCAAGTCGAGTCGGATATGAATTGATCGAAAATAAATCAAGTAAAGATAGAAAAGTTTGAGTCATTTCAATTACTTTTTAAACCTTTTTCCGTAAATAAATTGTCTCATGTGCACAAGACTTTCACATAATTATGGTTTTGAATCTTGAACTTGATGATGATCAGTTTTATAGTTCACAACAATCTTGAGAGTCAATTTTATCCAACGTCAGTTAGGACAGTACAATTAATCTCATCCCTAATGAAAAAAATACTATAGAAATAAATTAAATGGGAAGGGGCCCTAATAATTTAATTATTTTAGTAATTAACATACATATTACAATATGACCACCTGAATATCCGGAGGTACTTCACCTTCAAGATGGAGCTTAGCAAGATTTCTTGCAGTTTGCGCCTCCTTAATGAACAAAGGGTCAGAAGGAAAGCGAGTGGGCATTGGGGTTCTGGGATCAAAGATGATTTTCTCGAGTGCAATAGCATTTTCCAAGAAGAACCTAACAAGTTCAACATGAGCTGCACCGCTATAAAACCCCCACAACTTGACCACTTTGAGGTGATGCAGTCCACATTTTATGGCGGCCTTCCTACACTCTCTAACAGTCTGGACGGAACATCCCGATATCAACTGCCACAGACACATACAACAAACAAACATAACTATATGCAAAAGAAAACACCTCCTAGCTCAGTGTAATTCCATAAATAAGAAATTGGCTGAGTGATGAGAGTATACGCTCTTTTTTCGATAAGAAATAAGCGCTCAACATCGATACAGCTGTCTAGAACCTATTGAAAAATGACCACTAGGTTAGCGCAGGGACTTCATATGTGCACAGTCAAGCGAGTTAAAAACAATGCAAAAGTATCAGGCATTAAAGTTCAGCTCGCAACAATTGTTTCAACTCAAGCAGGATGACTTAAATAACTAATATACTCAAGAAATAGCATAAGTAACTACATGAACCATAATTGCTAAAACAAATAAATCAGACTCTTGTACCAGCCAAAGAGGAAAAAGAACTCAAAACATGATACTTACCTGTAGTTCAAATTCCTTCAACTGGGGAGCAGCCCTTATTATAGGCGTGCAACCTAAGAGACTCCTGTCTCTCTGCCCGCATGTAGTGAGGACAAATTTCTTGAGCTTAGTAAGTTGAGGAAAATTGTAATGCTCCAATTTTTCCTGTAAAAGTTTAAACTAAAAAGAAGGCACCAGTTAGTGCCAGCCAAAAACATAGGTAGATAGACACAAAATTTTGTTCACTAACCCAGGAATGAGAAACATGTATATGAAAGACCACAAGCTGAGAGATAACACAGGAAAGAAAAGAGGATATGTCATTCAAAAAATGGCTGAATCCCGGACTAGAAAATTCCACCCCAACCAGCATTGGGACATTCTTAAGCAGCAATTTCGCCCTGCTGAAGTCCTTAATGAAGTCCTTAATGTTACAAGGTTTGTATCACAAATTTTAATTGATTTTAAATTGTAGCAGTATTGTATGTCCTAGTGTCTCAATTTGAGGGACGGACCAACAACTTCCAAATTTACCAAAGTTTCTGATCCATGAACTACCATTGTTTCAAGAAATGGACAATTGTGTAGAAAGAACTCAAGAACTTTGCCCGTGATATTTACTGATTTAAATAGAAGCACTTTTAGAGACTTGAAGTTCTTCTTGACAGGTGAGAGTATTTGGAGGTCATTCGAATGAGGTATGCAAGAAGAAGAGTCAGCAGAATCATCAAGACCAAGGAGCCATGCTGGAAAAGTATAACAGTTCTCAAAAGTACGGTTGATCTCTCCAGTTTAACTCTAGTCTTGACCATTCCTAGAAAACGCAAATTCAATCCATTTATCAATCTCATGCTGCACGGATTTGTTCAAATCAAAACAAACCCGAAATTGGTCTAGTCTCTGCCCTTTACACATTTGCAAAGTACAGCTGACCCATCTAAGATACTTCTTCATTTGCCTTTTCTGTAGCTTGGGTTGCAAGGCTACTTTATCCAAGGGTTTGGTAGCATCAAAATCAAGCCGATCAATGTATCTCCACAAGCTTAGCCACCGCCTTGAGAGGACACTTGTGTTAGCTGCTTCTTCAACAGTAAGAAAAGATAGTATATGTACCAAAACTTCATCAGGTAACTGACTTATGCGATCTTTTGCATTGCAGACTCTCTTTTGACACTATAAAAAAAAATCATCAAATCAATCCATTGGTACCATGAATGACAACCAAAATCTTACAAAATCAACCTACTTTTCAATTAAATCAGACATAAGAGATTCTTTTTGATAAGGTAGAGTTTCATCAACAGAAGTACCAAGGATTATTAGCTACTGCATAGCAGTATCACTTACATTCCAAAAAACACCGTTATCTACTATATCTCCCTTACACCAAAAGAATTAAATTTTGAATACATCTAATCTTTAAAATAGCTCCACTCATGTTCAGAAAAGATCCCATAGTTGTTGTATATGCCAGCAACAGGAAAAGAGATGTTCTACAGAGTCCTGGGACTTCCAATTCATGCTCTGATTACCGCAATCTAATCAAAGAAGGTAACTTTAAAGGTGCTAAAGACTTCCGCAACACTTGCCAAGGCCAATACAAGTCCTAATGGTCTACTTGCCTCTGCATTAAACTATAGCAACTTTTTCCTAATTAAACTATACAATATAGGAAATCTGTTCATGAACTTGAGCCAAACTTGACTCTACCACCATCACCAAGTTCCAACGTTTTTAATTCAGGCACAGAATATATTGTGATGATGAAATTTTACAAGTTATCATGGAAGAATGTTTGTGTGAGAGAGAAAAAGAAGAGAGAGTACTAGCCTTATTTAGAGCAAAACTGTACAGTCGTTTAGCCATGGAATGCAATGAATCTACGATGACTATGGGTAAATCAGTTTCAAAATTGTTCACTAATCATCAAATAATTCAGAGAATACCTGTAATATAGCTCTACTTGAAGAAGATGAGCCTTTTCAAGTAGCTCTACTCAACCACAAACAGAGCTCTCGCCGGCAAAGAGAAGAGGGGAGCTACTTGCGGTATATATATATACCCTACATATAAAAAGCCCGGGCAAGTCCGGGACCAATATATATTAATTTTGTTATTTTAATTTAGGTGATACAGATAAAATTAAAATAGTCAATTAAATTTTTAAATATTTTTATTGTTAATTATTTTTATTATAGTTTTAACGTTCAAATAATATCTTTGGCACATGTGATATTTTGAGAGTGAATTAATTTTTAATATATTTTTTAAAATATTTTAAGATGTTAATTATTGTGATTTATGTAGCACGTGTGAAATTTTGAGAATTAATTAAAATTTTAATATATTTTTAAAAAAATATTTCAAGTATGTAATTTTTAAATAACATATGTTATTTCTCTTGTCCGAATTAATATGGCACGTGTTAACTTTTGAGATTTAATCAAATTTTTAATATATTTTTAAATATTTTAAGTTGTGATAATTAATAGTACTCTTAAAGTAATTTTCAAATAATATATGTTACTCTCTTTGTGCCAATTTATGTGGCACATGTGAAATTTTGAGAGTTAATCACATTTTAATATGATTTTCAAACATTTTAAGTTGTTGATTATTGTGATTTATAGAACTCTTAATGTAATTTTTAAATAATAAATGGTACTCTCTCAGTCCTAGTTATGCAGTACATATGAAATTTTGAGAGGTAATCAATTTTATAATATTTTAAGTTAATTTTTAATACTATTTTTATATATACATAGAATATAAAAAGAAAATATTTCAATAAAAATAAACTAAAACAGATAAAATACTAAATATAAATAGAAGAAGTTGAGGAGAAGGACAAACCGGTCAATTGACCGGCTGACCCTAAGCTCCTCAACATTTGCTTTATATATCATCATATGAAGAGCAAATAAGCACACTCTTCTCTGTCAACACGTGTGCTTACGTGAAAATACACTCAATTTAAGGGTTATTTTTGTCATTCTATGCTTTACTTTACATAAGTGTTGAGTACCTCAATACTACGAAATCAGTTAATAGCCTCCACGTGGGCCGGACGATGAAGGTACTTGCGTAAATAAATCAAAATAGAGGGTTGCTTTATGGTATTTCGTACTTTTCAAACGTGAAAAATGATTGTACTTGCCTGCTTCATAAATGTACTTCCTTTTTGTTGGACACAAAAACCATTTGTTTTTTTTCCTCTTTTACGGCTAGCTTTAATTGTGTGGGCCCTATTATTACTTTTGTACACCATTTTATTTTTCCTTGCATTGTTCATATATTTTATTATTTCCAATTTCTATCCTCCAGGGATCTTTGAATATTATTTATTAATTAATTAATTCATTAATAAATTATTTATATTGTTTCTTCGATTTTAATTGTTTCATCTATTTTTTTTGCACGAAGTGTTAAATATGAAGAATATTTTTAAATTTTATAATCTTAAATATAAAATATATCACATATATTAAAGTAAAAAGTATTTCTAATTTTATAATCATAAATACGCTATGTAAAAAATTAAAATTAAGAAGTAATTTTCTTTTTTAAGTGAAATAAAAAAAAACATGTTCAAATAAATTAATACGGAAGGAGTCATATTTAAA
>JAJOOS010000947.1:0-100125 GCA_029582725.1 Solanum chiquidenum | reverse complement strand
CATTTTATTTATGATTTAGCTTCCGCATCAGTTTATTATCTTTAGTATGCTCATGATCATGCCAGCAGGGTTAGCTTGGGATCACTTGTGGTCCTAGGTCCCGTGTCCGCGTCTCGGGGGTAGTCTCGGGGCGTGACAGGGTTGAACCTCACAAGGAATGGTTTAGGGATAAGAATTCAACTAGGAAATTAAGAATGCGGACTTATTCATTGTAGATTTGTAGTACTTTATAGCAAGTGGACGGATGATTCCACCAAATAAACTAAAATAGTTTGAAGTATCAAGTGTCACAATTAAACTAAAATTCAGAAATCCAATCAATTAGAAGTAATCTAGGGGTGTGGGGATCGGGATCAATGTCACATAGTGGTAATTGTGTTGCTCAATAGTGCTAAACAATCATGGATAGGTTGGTTCATCTTAAATGACATTAATCTTTTTTCGATCTCATAGTACCGAATCATAAAATCTCAATTCGGTCTCATTGATGTGAATCTCAAATCAACACATTTCCTTGCAGAATCTCTCTTTCTAATAGAATGCAAATGAAATTCATTATCTTACGTGCCAAAAATATAATGAAGCATCACATACCTTTATTGATTATACTTTTTTTCGTTTAAAATTTTAAAGCTAATAACAGGTTTCTATGAAAATAAACACAGTTAGATAGAATTAATCACAATTTTATTTTTATTTTATGTATAATTTGTAATGACCCTCCAGGTCATTTCTCTGTACCCGCCTTTTTTTCGTCGGTTAGAGCTTTCCTACAGTGACCCTAGGTCATTTATGACTTGTTGGCACTGACAATTCGGTCGCCTGGTCGTTCGTTTGGATTTTGTACAGCTTTCCATAATTTAGAGGCCTTAAAGCTTGAAATGTGATGTTTAGTCAGTTCATCAAGAAAATAGCCTCAAAATGGAATTCTGACAATTTCATCAGCTTCGGAATGACCAAATTAGTCTAGAAGCGTGGTTGACTCGAGTCCCGAGACTTTCAGTGTGAGTTTAAACCATTTTTAGCGTTTTAGACTTGAAAACTGGCCAGCGGTTGACTTTGGTAAACATTCTTGGAAAACATGTCTGAAAGAAAATTCTGACAGCGCGATTACCCCCGGAATGTTGAGTTTGGTCTAGAACAACCTTTCGTTCGACTGATTAACGTTTCAAAGAGACTTCATCCAATTCTAAGCGTTAACGATCGTTAGTCATTATATAACCCACCAAATGAGTTGGGGTCGATCCCACAAAGAGTAGCTTTCTTTTGAATTCAAATATGAAAGTATAACAGTGACCTTTTCATTTGAACAAACACAATACTTAGGAGTGTACCAGTCAAATTCCAGGATGTTGCTACCAACCAAATTCAACAATTAACGAGAAACAATCAAATAACTAGAGAACACTTGGGGGATTGACTAACCAATTGTCACATTCAACTTAATGGGTGTACATCATTACCAACAATGTTACCGTGGGTAGAATGGACTATAAATATGACAACTTTCTCTTGAACAAATACCTCATTTTCGTTGAGTTCTCTCAAACCTCGACACAATCCATAAGACGTCCAGCCCACTTTCTCATAAAATCCACTCTTTCGAGCTAGATACAAAGGCTGAATCTTGGGTTTCACTTCCTCAAGCTGAAACCATCATGACCCACTACTAAGGATGCCAAATTACTACGTTGACTCTGTACTTCTCTCTCGTGCAAACACAAAACTCTGAACTGTATTACACTAAATATGCAATAATGAAATCAAACCACATTAACAATTCAGACCCACTACAAATTAACACCAAAATTCACTAATTGATAACACCCATTTAGTCAAATGCAACAATTCGTCAAATTGTCAAACCCCCAAGGTTAGGGTTTTAGCCAATCATAGTAAAAAGATGAAGTTCAATACCTGCCAAGTTTTTCATAGCTGGGTAAACGAAATTCAAGAGTTAAAATTTACTAAAATCTTCTCTATTACAAAATCCAAAGGAAAAACTTTGCTAAAATCACTTAAAATCCACAATGGTAGTGTTTTTGCTCTCTCTCTTGTGTTCCTCACGTTTTCTGAATACTTTCTCTCTCCTACAAAAAATCAATTTATACAAGTTTGATATGTGGCTCGTTGGGACAAATTGGTTAGGTAAGTCGGGCTTCGCCGACCGTTCGGCGACTCGTCGATTGTCCTTCTTCTCACCTTCATTCTTCACATCTTCTTAGTCCAACCACTGTAATTTTAGGCGAGCCAAATTGGGATCACCGTTTCATTCCGCGATGAACCATTTTTCCTTGTATCCCGCCCATCAGCACTTATCTGGATCTCCATCAGTACTTTTGGCGACGAGGTCATCCTTCACCGATGTGATCGATGACACGCCGAATGGAACTGCTGCTCGCCAAAGTTGCTCCTAATCCAGTCTCAAGGTTCTGTAAATTTAGGTGATAGAGGAGCAATTTGGCGATTCACCGAGTGATCTCGACGATCATCAGGCTTGATTTTCCTCTTCTTCTTTTTTCAGTTTGTGTTGTCCTTGTTTCCCATTTTTGTCTTAGCTTCGTTCCTCAACCCATATATCTGAAAATCAAGGGTTTTACAACAATCATTGGCATAAATTGAGCATTTGAGGACACTAATTCTATACAAACAACACCGTAAATGAGTCCAAATCTCAAACTCATCAACACCCCCAACTTAAACGTTTGCTTGTCCTCAAGTAAAACTTAAGTTCAGTAGTTCAACAGGGATGTCTCAGACAGTGCTACAAACGATTCAAAACATGAATGCACACAACGAGACTCAACTTACTCATGCAAGGAACAATTGTGCACTCAAAGATTCAGGTAGTGACTCGCCATTATCAAAGGTTCTCAAGTTCGCAATACTTTCTTCAGATGCGAGTTCAAGCTTAATAGAGGTACTTAAATGCCCTCACAACAAAGATGATTCCACATTCACATACAATTGTTCAACACTTTAAATCTCTGGAATCACATACAAATCTCACACTCACAAAGATGAACACATGCAAGACTTCACCCATAGATTTGCCCTTATTTTCCAATCAAAATTCGCTTCAGCTTTCTCGAGATAAAAAAGGTCTTTTCAAGGCTTGTAACGGGGTTGAGTGCAAAGGTATGGTCATTTAGGCTCAGTGGTTGCTATCCTCATGAAATGTAGTATGAAAATCACTTCCTTTCCTTTTTTCATCATTCTCATTCATGCTCAAAATTCACCCCATTATTCACTTTTCATGGAATACTGGGTACCCCATTTCTTTTGCAACTTTCACAACTTTATTCCACAACTCTTTCATTCTATTTTTCTTTTTCTTCTTTTCTCTCTTTTTTTTGTGTGGAGGGGTTCCTTTTTTTTTGAAAACCATGGATAAAAGGGGATTTCTTCACGCTTCTTGATTTACCTTCTCTTTTCACCACACCCCCAACTTAGGCTTTTGGTCTAAGTTGGCTATTCAAACAAACCATATTTCATGAGGATCTTGGGTGAATGGATAAAGAAGGGTCACAATTGCATCAAGTTTCTTCCAAGGAACGGGTAAGGCTCAAGGGGTGTTCAAGCAAAGTTCACACATCACAAGGTTGGCCACACAAGAGGTATAATGTCAAATTGTTTCACTCTTTAAAATTGTTGCCTAAGATCATTTCAAGAGCTTGCATCACTTAGTCAACCGGACCAACGGGGCAAATTCTAGGTGTCCTCACACATGGTTCACGGTAAGCTCATTATACAAGGAATTGACACCAATATCAAACAAGACTCCATACCTTCGCTAGTATGAAATATTCATCACAAGAGAATCAATTTGATAATCAGCTAGGCACAACGAGATGCAAAAAATTCACATATTGTCTATTCAATTTTATTTGGCCTCATCGTAGCCGCACGTTCATTTTTGTTCGATTAAGAGTACTATTCGAGTCACCGGTATTGATCATAACTGAGACTCAAATAAATAACTTTTTTGAACGAGCAAGCGACTCATTGACAAAACACACCCCCACCAAAAGCGACGAAAGTTCTTTTAGTACTGGATGTTGTAATGATCCTCCAGGTCATTTATGTGTACCCGCCTTTTTTCGTCGGTTAAAGCTTTCCTGCAGCGACCACAAGTCATAAATGACTTGTTGGTACTGACAATTCAGTTTCCTGGTCGTTCGTTTGGATTTTGTGCAGCTTTCCGTGTTTTAGAGGACTTAAAGCTTGAAAAGTTACTTTTAGTCAGTTCATCAGGAAAATAGCGTCAGAACGAAATTCTGACAGTTCCATCAGCTACGGAATGGACAAATTAGACTAGAAGCATGGTTAACTCGAGTCCCGAGGATTTCGGTGTGAGTTTAAACCATTTTTAGCGTTTTTGCCTTGAAAATTGGTCGCGGTTGACTTTGGTCAACATTCTAGGAAAACATGTGTCAATGAAAATTCTGACAGCACGGTTACCCCAGAATGTCGAGTTTGGTCTAGAACAATCTTTTGTTTGACCCTGAGGCCTCTGGACTCATTCCGAGCCCCTCGGTGGATTTTGGTTTAAAATGGCCTTTGGGAGTGGGACCCACTTTTTATCGAGATGACCTCTAATGGAAATTTTGAATGTGCTAGCTATTGAGTCCAGAATGTTGAATTTAGTAGGGTAGAAAATCTATTTTATTTTTTATCGGGTTCCAAACGAAACTCGAGCACCTCATCGGCAATTTTAAAGTTAGCATAAAAAAACCCAGCTTTTCAGCTGATATATATAGCTGGTGCAGGCCATTTCATCCTCATTTCTCAACTTCAAACCTTCATAATCTTTCATTTCAAGTCCGATTTTAGTGATTCGATTCAAAGGTCCATCTTGTGGTGTTTTTTCACAAAGAGCACGTTGGTTAGCTCAGAATCTGATTTGGGGTCTCCAATTGAGGTAAATTTCGTGAAATACCTGCTGCCACGACCCTTTTTGTAAGCTTGATTTTGGGAATTTTTGAGACTTGATATCTCAGCCATTTTAGATCCGATTTTGGTGATTCTTGGGGCTATCTTGAGTGATTTTTCGAGGAGAACCCGTTGGCATGGTTGTAATTCGTATTTAAAGTTTTGTTGGAAGTAAGAATTATATTTTAGCTGCTTCCATAGCTCATTTCCGAGCTCAATTTTTGGGAAATTTTAGAATATGATTTCTTGGCCATTTTAGGTCTGAATTTGGTGATTCAAGAGCCTAGATTGTGGGGGGTTTCATGAGGATCGTCATGGTGTGGTTGGTTTTAGCAGTGGGGCCCTTGTTTCTGGTAATTTCTTGTAAATAGTAGCTGCTATTGTTGTTCATTTTTAGCGTAATTTTGGGTTTTTCGTTGCATGTTCGTGTTGGGGCTGTTCCGTGCCCTGAAATGTGTTCCAATTTGGAACACAAGTTCGGGGATCTGTTTAGAACCTATTTTTGGGGTTAATTTCAGAATTTCCGACGTGGGTCCCACTTTCCCCTTTTTTGACCTCAAAATTGGTCCACCTCTGTTTCTTGCAAATTTAGTGTCTAAACAACCGTAACAACATTGTGATTATATTTTTAATAGTGTGGCAAGGATCCGAGGCCGTTCGGAAGAAAAACGCTCTGGCGGAGTAGTTTGGAACACGCGTGTTAGGCATACAGGTAGGCTACAACTTCCCTTTTCTTTTAGATTGAGTATGAATGTGTGAGTGTATGTGGATTTGCATGATATTGGGGTGGGGAACTAGATTAGCATGCTATGTTCGATAAAATTCATATTTAGGTTGTCTCCGAGTTCAGCGGGTACTTCAATTGTTATATTTGATCATCCTTGCTTCCTTGTTTGGCCTTGTTTTGACATATGAGTTATATTGGAGTATGTTTGGCCTTAGTCTAGACTTAGACTAGTGATGCCATAGACTCACGATTGTTTAGAGCTGATAGATAATATATTTCCATCCCGATGTGACTTTGAGCGGCGTAGGTCCTGGTAGACTGATATAACAGACTTGGGTCTGATAGAGATGAGCCTTAGCTAGGCAGTGACTCAGTTGTGGGGCCTTAACATCCATAATTCTTGTATGATTCTAAGTCTCTGCATTTCCGACCACCCTCCGGGCCCGTTCGATGATACATACGGCTTCAGTTTGATTCTCTTATCACCATGAGATAGTTAGTATTGAAGATGGTTATGAAGAGTTTCCCATGACTTTTAGATGCAGGAATCCTTGGATGGCTTAGTTAGAAGCTTTACGCTGCCATGGTAACTTAACAGGAGGTTTCACCCGCGGTTCGAGGTCCGGGTTCTTTTCTTCCTGATGTTGCTTATTTACCCTCCTATACTGGATTCGACATACATAGCCCCCCCCTTGGGTTATATCCCTTTATCTATGGGTAGTCGACATCCGCGGTTCGAGATTTGGGCTCTGTGCTATACCTTGCAGAGTTCGCCTCTATCGGAGTATCTACTATAGGCAGACTCACCTGCAGTTCGAGGTCGAGGCTCTGTCTTTCCTTTCTTTCGTACCTCGAGAATACTGACATTTTTGTAATGGTTCGGGTTTACAAATCTCCTCTAGTCTTAGTTTAGCTTTCTGTGTACCTGTCGAGTTTATGGGGGTCTGTTCGGGTTTTTACTTCAATTTGTGCACGAGTGTACCTTCTGAGTTTATGGGGGCCAGTTGGAGTAGTCACCTTAGTTTGTTTTCCTTACACTCGTGTGCATACCTTTAATTTCTTGTTCATGACCTCTGTGTTTTATTCTAGCATTTCCTATTGCTTTTACTTTCTTACTCAGTCGGTCTATGATACCTACTGGGTACCTTTCCACTGATACTCATAATATACTCTGCATCTATTTTCGTGATGCAGGACCGAGCACCAGTCATCAGCACTGCCTTTCGAGCTAGTAGCAGCCAACATCTGGAGGTATGGCTGAGCACATCATCCTGATCATTGTCGTCTCCTTCTGTACATATATTTTATGGCTCTTCTTTTGTACTTGAGACAGGTCCTTTGTAGTTGCGTATATTTTTGTATGTCGGTCCACTTTTGGGACTTGTACTCTTAGTATGGCTCTGTACTTGTGACTTCCAGGTTGTGGGAGGGATTTGGTTCTTATGTATGTATTATTTTGGCTTATTCCTTTTTGTTGTTATTCATTCTGCCACTTGGTTTCTGCCCTTTTACCCACTACTAGTTGTTCTAGGTTTCGGGTTGGCTTACCTACTGGTGGGATATAGTAGGTGCCATCACGTCTCAAGGAAACGGGTCATGACATAATTCTTTTATTCCGTACGTGGACGCAATTGGTGTAGACCAAAAATAAAAGCGAGAGCAACATTTTGAACTTTTGTTTTTAGAAAAAATAGTTTATTTAAATCAAATAAATTATTAATTATATTAAATAATTTTTTTAACACGAATATAAAAATATAAATTAAAACCGAAGAAAGTTGTTAAACCTGTAAGTAGAGATATAACACCAAACAAATGTGTGTAACATATGTTAACGGGAGACTTGCGTTGTGTGAATGTGTTTATTTTGGGTTGTAAAAATGAGAAACTAATATATAATGAAATATATATTTTGATAATCATGGTATCTAAGTCAGGTTATTTGTACCTCGACTAATATACGGGATATATGTTACGTCATACCAATAAGAAGTACTAGATAACTCTATTCACAAGTCTAAAAGATGGGGGAAAATAACAGATCTCATGATTTTTAACCCACTTTATTTGATCACTAGGTCACACCCTTGAATATTTTATTAATATATATATTTTGATAATTGTGGTGACCAAGTCAATTTTATGTGTATCTTAACTAATTTCACAGAATATATGTTACCTTATACCAGTAATAAGTACTAGATAACTCTATTCAGAAGGCTAGAAGATGGAGAAAAATCATACTGTGAATTTCAACCACTTTGTTAATGACTAGGTCACACCCTTAAATATTATATAAAAAAATATTATAACTAAATAAAATAAAAATGTGTATGCTTTAAGTGTGAGAAAGTTACTAATAATAATTGGAATATCTTATTAAGTAATTTATGTCATTAATAATTTTACTATATGCACTATTATATTTAGTCATGGCTATAACTCATAGAGAGTATAAGTGTATAATATTTTCATAATATAAATGGTGTAAGTGTTTATATTTTAAAATACAAGAGATGTATTCAGAAATTAAATTATATTATAGGATTATTTAATTTAATAAACCTTTAATCTCATGGGATACCTTTAATCAAAGATAAGTTGAGATTTGATTTGGTTGCTATAAATAATATTTGAGGAGAAGACAGAGGAAGTTTCGGTATAATCTACTCTGATTCTGCCTTCGTCTTTGATTAGGACATATGATATATATATAGATCCTTTTTGAGTGACGACACGGTGAATGACAGTTGTTATAGAGAAAACCTAAAAGATGCAGCAATATCTTGTTAACAAAATTGAAAGGATCTTCGACAAACTAGGAGAAGAAATTTGAAATTCATCTCTTATGTATTGTCCATAACTCACCTTGCTTTTCCAGATTCCTGATCGTATTCATCATGTATCAGCTATTGTTTCGACGTTTTTCAATCTATTACAATTTGGGTGAGAATTGAAAGAAGAAAATTTGAATTGTTTGAAGCTAGACGGATTTTGAATAGAATTGAGAAATTTAAATTTTTAATTGAAGCTGGGTGGATTTTGAAGAGAATTGAGAGTAGAAAATTTGAATTTTGATTTGATTGAATCTGTTAAGATTTGGGAGAGATTGAAATCATTACATTAGCGTGATTTGGGGAACTCACATTCAATCTCTTTCTTTTAAAAGTGTAACTGAATTTATTTTAATATTCTCTTTCCTTTAAAATTATAACTGAATTTGTTTTAATGTATCAGATTTAATATATCTGGCTTGTTTGCAATGTATCCGGATAGCACTGATTTTAAAGGATTTTTGTAAATTAAAAAAGAGTAGGGATAAAATGTAATTTAGGTCCTTACACTATGGGATTTAGGTAAGTTATACTTATTTTATTTTCCACCCTTATATTTTTCTAAATATAGATATTAATCTTAAATTATAACTCTAAAATAATGCTTAAGATATAATTTATTTTATTCATATTTTATTTGTGAAATTAACTCTTCTTTTTTTTTAAAGTCAAACACTTCCTATAATATATTTAATATTGTATCATATATTTTTTTTCAAGTGCATCAAAAATTCACCCAAACGATTATTATTCAACTAAAAGTAAATATTTTGTTATTTTAAATTACAACTATAATTAATAACAAAAAAAATCATACTACACAGTTATTATTACATTGTGTAAATTGTAATTTAATAATAACTAAAAGTTGAAATTTAATATATTTGAATTTGAAAACTAAAAAGGATCCTTAAAATATTTTTGATATTCAAATATAAGAAATATTTGATTAATTTTTTTCTCATCGCGCGAAGCGCGAACAAATTCACTAGTTGTAGTAAAATATTCAATTAAGCATTATACTTATTTCATAATTTTCTTAGAGGTATGCATAATATATTTCAATTATATTATAATTTTATATAAGTCTAACAAGAAGGGTTACAACCCCGAACTAATGAACTAAAAACTAACTAGAAAGTCTAAGTCCGAGAGGTGGATATAGACAGAAAGAGAACTCATGGCTGCCCGGAAGAACTGGTCACCCTTGAATTTGAACGACGGTCACTGATCTTCTAAGCGAGGTCTGTCAATAGTCGCCTGAAGATGCATGTACTCAACAAAGAAAGAGCAAGCGCAGTATCAGTACACAACCACAGTGTACTGGTAGGATCACACGGCTATCCCACTAAGTGCAACATACATAAGCCAATACAACAATAATAATAACATGTATACACCGAATATAGATAATATCATCAACATTTACGAATAATGAAAAATTTCACAATTCTCAAATATCACAGTTATATCAAGTTATTGGTCCTCTCATGAAACCCAAACCCAAATTGTTAGCATACCAGAACGTGGTACCCGGTCTAATGATTATGCCGGAACGTGGCAATCGATCCCATAATTATGCCGGAACATGGCAACCGATCCATGTTAGTGTGTCGGAACACAAAACCCAATCCATTCAACAAGCCACAACTACAATCACATAGTACATTCTCATAATCATACAATCGTTCTTCTCGAATCGCTCCAGTACGATGGACCGGGGAGTGTCCGCCAGAGAAAATGCAACACGATAGAAGAGTTCGCTCCGCCGCGTAAGGCAAACTCGATGGTACCATTTTAAGATATAATCGATTTTGATTCTGAAATGGTAACACTGAGCTGATCCAGTAATTGTCTGTATTGCTCTGCCACTTTTGCGTCTTAACATACTCTCCTCTAGTACCATTCACAGTTGACTCTCAACTTCATCTCTGATCTGAGGATGGGTTTCTTTAGCTATTGGTCACTAGTCTAACTAAATAATAGATTAGGTGTGACTTGCTTGATAAGGGAAAGAGAAGACGTCCCTCAAAGCCAATTTAACGCAAAACAAGTTGATTCCTGCAAGGATTACCCTGGGGTTAGACCACTCTATGGAACCCCTTTTGACGGCTGCTCTGTGCTTGCCGGTATCTTTCGTTCTTTCGGCCAAGACCAATTCCGCCTAAGGTCATGATCGAGTCATGACGAGCTAGACTGATGACGCTCTTTCAAGGACAAAATGCCCTAGATATGAGTATGACTCTTTAGGGTAATACATCAGATTGACCTTTTTTATGGAAAATATTTTTCGGTTGAAACTATACTATTTGATTTATGATATAAATTCATTTTTATGGAAATATTTGTAAAGATATATTAAAAATATATATATAAAAATGTTACATGTATAATGGAAATAGGAAAAAAGACGTTCAGAAAAAGAAAGGAGGAAAAAATGAAATATAAATATTATGTCCATATAAATAGGAACAATTGAGAATTGGGATTGAATAGTGGGATCTAACGAAATATAGGGATTTTATTTTTAAATTGTTTTAGGTGTAAATATTTACTTGCATAAAATGATAATTATATAATATTGTTATTATCATGTAAATATTTTCTAGATGGGGGCTAATAATTTTTTTTCCCCGGTTAATAATTAAGGTTGTAAAGAATATATATATATATATATATATATATGTGTGTGTGTGTGTGTGTGTGTATAATTTTGATATTTTTGGTTAACCGATTTTCTTTAGCTAAAATTAAAAAATTGAACCAAAAACAGAAATATTGAAATTTGAAACTGATGTAACACCCCGCAAATAGAAGGAGCTAGAATTAGAAAGAGACATTTTTTGGAAAGAATGAAAAAAAATCTGGAATTTTGACTAAATTAAGTTAAGTATGAGTTTTGGATCAACTTCAAATGACCATAATTCCTAACTCAGGATGAGTTAGGTGTCCTATAAGATGTCGTAGGAATGATCTTTGAATTATATTTCCAACGCCGCTGAGTTTGCGCGATTTTGAGTTAATATGAGTGAGATATGCCCACTTGAAGTTGGGTTGTCTAGCTAAGGAAAGTCAAAACCGGATTTTAGAAGGGTATTATGGTCTTTTCACTACCCAATTAAATTATTTCGTTTTGGTAATTACTTAGGGGTCTAAACTGAATTTGATCAGTTTACGCACTCAAAGATTTCACTCTAGGGTGTTTAGAGAAAGAACGCAAGAGAAGAAAAGAGGAGAAAGAGTCAAAGTTCATCGTTATTGACGTTTTGCTTGAGGATTTCACCAAGGGTTGATCCCTACGAGGTATGTGAGATCACATTGAGTTGGGTTAGTTCACCCACACGTCAATCATGATTTGATTCAGCGTAATTATGTTCTTGAAAGAAGAGTTTTTGAGTTCTTGATGAATATTGTCGAAAGTTTCGTTTGAATCGTGATTGTTGAAGTTTTGAGAAGTTCTTGAGTTAGATTAATGAAATTAGATGTCGTCTTGAGTAGATTCTTGCATATTTTGATTATGTAGTCTAATCTAAGTGTTTGGGAAAAAACTCTATTGAATCTAGAGGGTTTAGAGTTGAAAAATGAGCAAGAAAAATTGAAATTTTATGGGGAACAAGTGTGGGGCGCCGCGCCACTTAGAGCGCCCCATATAACTTTCTGTAGGATGGGCTCTGGGGCGCCACGCCAGCCAGTGCGCCCCATCCCCAGGTCTGTTGTTTTGCCTCTGGCACCCTGCGCCACTCAGAGTGCCAGGGACGCCAGGTCTTCTACCTTTTCCCACTCCTTTCCGTACTAGTTCCCTTGGAACGTACCTATGTTTCCTAGTTGATTTCTACACTCTAAGGTACGTCTAAACAACATAATATCATCAATAACATGAGATCATGAGCCTTGATTCCATAATTCACTTCAAGGAATGTTAAGAGTCAAGTCAAGAGAAGTTCATACAGTTTTCCAAAAGTCTTTTACAAAACGTTTTAACTTTGTTTCAAGACTTGAGTTTTGAGTTGAGTAAAGAGTAAAGATTGAAGTTCATTTCTTCAAAAGAGTATATCGGGACTATGTATTCCCAAAGAGTAAAATGTTTCACATTTAAAAAAGAAAGGAAACTTTGATTTCCAAAAGAGTCTTTGAGCTAGTTTTCAGTAAAGAGTAAATCCTTTCACAATTAAGCAAGAGAGGAAACTTTGATTTCCAAGAGGATCCTTTGAGCTAAGTTTTGAGCAATTATCTCAAACCACAGAAAGAAGTATGTTTTTAAACATAAGAGCTAGTATTGTAGTTTGAGGGTAGTATTGAGCACCGATATGGGGGAGAGTTCAGACAACTCCCTGCCCCCATAAACCATGCAGCCACCATGGGTAGAAAAGGGTCATACTTTTTAGATGATTCCTTAGTGCTTTTTAGCATAGACTAGTGGATCCACTTAGTACTCAGGTTCTATTCCCTTGGCACGGTATAGGACGGCCCTGGTAGCGTGAGGCAAAATATTGTATCATCACAATAACTTTTAAGTGATGGTTGTCGGTTAGAGAAACTCCCACAACAGTAATTTTGTACTCTTATATACACATAGGTCATTGTATTTTTTTATACATCCAGAGTTTATATTGTATCTTTGCATACATACAGAGTTACTATTGCATTTCTTAATACCCAGAGTTGTTATCCATGTTTTAAAATTTTTTCTTTATATTGCACTTATTTATACTGCTTTATAATGAAATGAGTTTAGTTGAGTTCAGTTGAGTTGAAATCAGGTTTGTTTCATCAGTTCCATTTCAAGCTTATGTCTTGTTTTAGTATTCCCCTCGCATGCTCGTACATTCAATGTACTGATGCCATTTGTCCTGCATCTTTTTATGATGCAAATACAGATAACCTGGATCAGCATCGAGCGCATCGTTGATTCTAGTTGAGATCCAGAGTTGTTGGTGAGCCTCCTTGCTTTCGGATGATCCCTTTTATTGCTTTCAGTATGTTTAGTTCATTAGGATGTCGTGGGTCTTGTCCCGACGTCCATCTCAGTTGTTAGAGGCTTCATAGACAGTCAGATGTTAGTTCTTTAGTTTTTTCATTTTCATTCTATTATGTTGAGACTTGAGTTACCACTTTGGCAAGTGAATGTTATTTTAATACATTCTCAGTTATCTTTGGACTTTCAGTTTACTTTTAAAAGCACAATTATGATTGAGTTAAGTCTTCCGCTGAGTAAGTAAGTCAGGCCAAGGGTTCGCTTGGGGCCATCAATTGTTCTCGAGTACCAGTCCCGCCCAGGATGTAGGCTTGGGGCGTGACAACTGAAACCGACCGAAATATCCAAAAAATTAAAACCAAAATTAAAAAAAATTCTTTTTGGTCGATTTTTTCAATCTTAACGATATTATGCCCATCCCTACAGTTGCAATAAAAAAATACCTTAACTACAATAGAAAAACAAATTATGTATTTATTCTTATTATTATTAAATTAATTAAATTTTTCTTAATGTTATAAAACTAGTATACAGACCCCCGTTATGTGATAACGCTCAAACTACCCTAAAAACAATTAGAAGAGTAAATGGTAGTCTTCAATAAAAATATCCAACAAAGACTCGGGGTTGAACCTCACAAGGAATGGTTTAGGGATAATCATCTAGGAAATTAAGAATGCGGACCTATTCATTGTAGATTTGTAGTACTTTAGGGCAAGTGGACAGATGATTTCACCAAATAAACTAAAATAGTTTGAAGTATCAAGTATCACAATTAAACTAAAATTCAGAAATCCAATCAATTAGAAGTAATGTAGGGGTGCGAGGATAGGGATCAATGTCATAAAGGGGTAATTGTGTTGCTCAATAGTGCTAAACAATCATGGATAGGTTGGGTCATCTTAAATGACATTAATCTTCTTTTGATCTCATAGTATCGAATCATAAAATCTCAATTCGGTCTCATTGATGTGAATCTCAAATCAACACATTACCTTACATAATCTCTATTTATAATAGAATGCAAATAAAATCTCAATTCGGTCTCATTGAACTTTTGATTTTAGAAAAAATAGTTTATTTAAATCGAATAAATTATTAATTATATTAAATGAATTTTTAACACGAATGTAAAGTATAAATTAAAACCAAAGAAAGTTGTTAAACACGAAGTAGAGTTATAACACCAAACAAATGTGTGTAACAAATGTTAATGGGAGACTTGCGTTGTGTGCATGTGTTTATTTTGGGTTGTAAAAATGAGAAATTAATATATAATGAAATATATATTTTGATAATTGTGGTTATCTAAGTCGGGTTATTTGTACCTAGACTAATTTACGGGATATCTGTTAGCTCATACCAATAACAAGTACTAGATAACTCTATTCACAAGTCTAAAAGATGAGGAAAAATAACAGATCTCATGATTTTTAATCCACTTTATTTGATCATTAGGTCACACCCTTGAATATTTTATTAATATATATATTTTGATAATTGTGGTGACCAAGTCAATTTTATGTGTATCTTAACTAATTTCACAGAATATATGTTACCTTATACCAGTAATAAGTACTAGATAACTCTATTCACAAGGCTAGAAGATGGGGAAAAATCATACATCTGGTGATTTTCAACCACTTTGTTAATGACTACGTCACACCCTTAAATATTATATAATAAAATATTATAACTATATAAAAATAAAATAACGTGTATGCTTTAAGAGCTAGAAAGTTACTAATAATAATTGGAATATCTTATTAAGTAATTTGTGTCATTAATAATTTTACTATGTGTACTAATATATTTAGTCATGGCTATAACTCATAGAGAGTATAAGTGTATGATATTTTCATAATATAAATGGTGCAAGTGTTTATATTTTAAAATACAAGAGATGTATTCAGAAATTAGATTATATTATAGAAATATTTAATTTAATAAACCTTTAATCTCATGGGATACTTGTAATCAAGGATAAGTTGAGATTTTGATCTGGTTGCTATAAATATATTTGAAGATTTTGATATTTTAACTAATGTTCCTTCCAATTACATTTTCATTTACTAATCACAACCTAGTAATCCAAAAGTATGAAAATTATATTTGGGAAAATTTAGAAACAAATTGGTAACTAGTGTTTGGTCATATAATTGGTTATTCCAAGTTCCCAAGTTCTAGAAAAAAAATAAAATTTGTGCCAGATTTTAGTATTCGAGAATTTTTAAAAATTTAAAATTATCCTAAACTTTTATATTTTATAAAACACCCAACATTTGTAAGTTTAGACTAAATTTCATTCCTAGTTTGTTGTACAAAATTTATACCGTTATATACATATTTTATACATTTTTTATCCGAGCTTACTCTCCGAAGTCACTTCCAATTACAAGTAGTAATAGTAGTTTCTCGTATTCAAATAAATGATATTTTGTTTTTTTTTCGAATTCATATTAATTATGTTCGTTGTCATTACTTTTCACGAAACATTTTCATTATAAAATGAAAATACAAAATTATGAGTATTTTTAATAAATTTTTAGAACTTATAGGTATAGATCATATATTTTTTTTAAAAAGTCAAATATATCTCCAAACAAATCTATGGCCACACACATGACAAAACTTCACCCAATAATGACTTGCCAAAAATATTTGTAAATTTGTAGCCAAACACATGGCAAAACTTCACCCAATAATGACTTGCCAAAAATATTTGTAAATTTGTAGCCAAACACATGGCAAAACTTCACCCATAAATGACTTGCCAAAAAGATATAGAAATTTGTGGTCAAACATATGGCAAAATTTTACCAAAAAATAATTTGCCCAAAATATTTAGAAATATATGGTCAAACGCTAGCCTAGTATTAGGTAAGTTGATCAATAATATTTTACCTATTTAAATTTAAGATCATATCTCATTACAAATATCATACCAATTTCATTTTGCTTCTATAATTTTTTTCATGAAAAAGATTTGATTTTATTACAGTATTAGGTTAGAAAGTTAATGCTTCGTTAAAAATATTGATCATCAATACTTTATATTAATGGAGGTGTTAATATGTCACATTTCAAAACTTGTTCATACTTATACAAAAGGCTAGTGAATTTGATGTTTATGTTGGAATAATGTTATTTTCATCAAATGGTATTATTTATAAGTAGTTATTGATCAATTTTTTTGAATCTTGATATGATAGTAAGTGAAAGTACTCATTTTATTATCGCTTATTTCAAAATTCTTAAGGTTGTTGTTGATCTTGCTCACTTTATTTCAAGTCAACAAGATGGGTACTTTTATTTAGCATTATATTACATTTTTAAAATCAATCGATAATTTCAAATTGTTTGATGAAAATAATATTATTCAGATATCAACATTACATTCTAATTTACTAGCTTTTTTTGTATAAGCCTGAATGATGTTTTGAAAATGTGACGTATTGATCATCTTTTATCAACGGGGCAGTTGGCGTCCTTTCATCTATATCCATGTATGGATTTACTTCTTGTTAACAATAAAATTTCTTGGAATTTTGATAATACCCAATTAGTTGGATATGTGAACATTCACCTTGTTGGTGAGAGTTCTAGATATTTTTCACCTTGTAATTATCCCCTTCTCAATTTCCTCTTCCCCCATTGCCTATGTAATAAAAAAATTTGATTGGGATAAAGAAAATCATCAAAAAAGTATCTCATTAGTCACATGAATTAATCACCAAATTAGAACACCAATTGGGTGAGTTTAAAGAGTGCATATCCCTGATTATTTTAATTTGTTCAAGAAAATTGAAACGTTTAGTAATATTTACTGCTAACAACGAAATTAGCTCTTAGTATTGCACGAAAAATATTAATAGACACACACACACACACACATACATATATATATATATATAAATATATATGTATGTATATATATCGACCCGAACCATCGTTATTTAGGAAAATCAAAACTTTAGGAAATTGCTGGGCCAATGTCTCGCCAGGGTGGCGGCGCCAGGGCGGGGTAAGCTGGTGCCAGAGCGGGATAGGCGAGACATAATATAAATAACACGAAATCTTATTTTCTCCTTCTTCCTAAAATACTTAATGTAGACGTAAACCACCCTGGAAACCCCCAAAAAGTTGCTCTAAGCTTGAGAAGGAAGGAGAATGAGGTTTCTACCGTAAGGAGATCAACGGATTGTGGATTTCCGATCAAGATCATCATCATAGAGCCCGGGAACAATAATCGAAGGCAAGAACTCGGTGCAGCTGCTTGGCGGCCAGGTAGGCTAGGTTTATTTAATTGAGTAGTTTCAAATCTGTTATTCACTGCGCAGTATGTTGAAATTGATGGTAGAATGCATGCATGGGCTTTTTGTGCACTGAGAAAGGATTGATTATGCGTATATTCATGGGTGTGACCTTAGTCGTATACTGTAGAGGAAAACCCTAGTTTTTGGAATAGGGCTGAGACGAAGGTTGTGATTTCATGTCGTGTGCTGTATGGTTGTTCTTGCTTCATTATAATACATGTATGTATGCGAATGTTGCACTATTGATCACACTAGTTGTAAAGGAGGATAGATGAATGATGAATGCCATGAATCATGACTTGATTGTATGATTTGAGAATATACTTGTGATTGTGATTGTGGCTTGTTGAATGGATCTGGTGTTTCGTTCCGACACACTAACTTGGATCGGTTGCCATATTTCAGCATAAATATGGGATCGGTTGCCATATTTCAGCATAAACATTGGATCGGATACCACATTTCGGTATGCTAATATTTGGATATGAGTTCCATGAGAGGACCATTGACTTGTATTATACGTGTAATTGCTTGCATTATTGATAATGTGGAATTGTGTGTGTTCCCTGAATTGATTGGTGTATTGTACATTATGTTCTTATAGGTAGAGGTTACAAAGTTGAAAGTTAATGAGGGATATTCAGTGGTGTAATAGAAGGTGAATAGTAAAGTCCCAATTCAGTTGTAGTATGGTAAGGGGGTCTAAGGGTCGCAGTGCTATCTTTGTTATTAGAATGAGGTCATGGGTATCATTGTTGAGGTTAGGGGACGGTTTCATGAAACAGATAGTAAGCCTCGATAGGTGTAGTGTGGGGCCATAAGTTGAGTAAAGATGAGGAAAACGTAAGTGTGTATCGTGAGCGGTTGGCCGGATTGATAGTGGTATATCTTGAACTTCGCTAAGGGATTGAGTGATTGGGTGTAATCACGAACAAGGTACGTAAGGGATTGGAGGCAAGTAAACTAGTTTGGTGTTAATATTTGTAAAGGTAAGGGTAGTCAAAACATAAAGGTGGAGGAACGATTAGTCTTATTGCATGTTTTGCCAGTTGATTTCTTATATTATGCGGTGGGTATTTGGGTTGACGTATGATGCCTACCAATACGTGTGGTTTGTAATAATACTACTCTTGCTATGCCTTTTGGCGTAGTCTAGATGCAGGGTCGGTGATGTCTCATTAGGTGAAGACGAATAAATTCTCCAGCAGCTTATATCTTTCCTTCCGCATGGTGGGAGCTGTGTCTTTTCATTGTCATGTGTTTCTTGTACTCTTAGTAGCTCTTGTACCTGTTTAGACTAGATCCTTGGGGGTGTTAATTACTTTACAAGCCTTAACCCAAAATCCTTTTAAAGGTTCTTATTTATAAAACCCTGTTATTTTGTGTATCTATGTTTTTCTTTAATCTTCCACATGTTTCAATGATTGGGAATTGAGGGTTCTCCTACTTAGGTGTTAGAGTAGGTGCTCGCACGACCCGGTGGGTTGGGTCGTGACAAATTGGTATCATAGCCTAGGTTACTGGTCTCCCCGTACAAGAGCAAATGTGGAGTAGACTCCTGCGGATGGGTGTGTTGACATCCACATCCAATCCTCAGGAAGCTATGAAGGATTCTAGGAAGTTGTCCCATCTTTTCTCTCCTTTTATGCGAGTTTTCACCTGTGGTATAAGTTTAGTCTAATTGGTATCTCCCGATTCTAATTGGTATCTCAACAAAGTGAACTGGATGTCGTAATCACGACTGAAGGGACACAAGCAAATTAAATTGGAACTGAGAAGGTTCTTAGTGGTATCTAGCCCTAGGGGCTGCATAAACGCATGGATGACCAGTAATGGTCATCTATGGAACAAACTAATTAAGAATTGGGACTTGTCTGTGAGTTGTAACTTGAAACTGTGAATGTGTGCTTCTTGTTGTTTGAATTAACTATGAATGTGAAAGTTGTTTTGTGTGTCTGAGCTTTGATATGTGCAATATGATGGTCGAGTTGTTGAAATTATGCAAGTTGTAACCGCATGAGTGTCTGGGTGAATCTTGGGGATGTGTGGGTTATGGTGTTGAATTAATGAGAAAGAGTTGGTTCGTGTATCGTTGGATCCATAGGGGGTAGACTTTAATTGTCCTAGCTTGGTAAAGTTAGAAACCTTTGGGAATTTTAGAGGAGAAAAAAACCTCAAAAAAATTAGTGCCTGGGTACTGTTTCCGTCAGAGCCGCTGGGGCGAGATGTTCTCACCGGTGCGAGGTCACCAGGGCGGAAAATTCCCTGCCAGAGCGGGACAGGGTGAGGCAGAACCTCAACCCTGTCTCATTTATTTTCCCCAGGTCACTTTATAGACCCCGATTCGAACCGAACTATCCCCTACAAATCAATCAGTATTCATCAATAAAACAATGAGCTATAAAACCTTAGAGTTAATATTAACAGGAAAAAAAGAAGTTAGAGGACTAGCATCCACGTGCTACAAAATTTTAGGAAAGCGATAAGATAAAATAAAATATCATTTTTTACATGCCCAAAGGGACGAAAAGTCCAATTAGGATCCCTGGGACAGGGAGGTGTCAACCTCAGAGTCGAGGTCCTTTGGGGGTATCACACCAGCCCAGGCCTCATTCAGCATAGGGAACTCTGCGTAGTCCTCTAACTCGAGTCGGGGAATCTCCTTGTCAGGGGCAACACAACATAAAATGACCTTAATAGTCTTCCACATTCAGGCCATCAGACGATCACTCGCCAAACCCTTCCTCCTCTCCTGAAGCAACTGGAGGCGGAGCATCTCGACCTCTAGGGCAGTGCTGGGTCGAACCAGAGTAGTGTTAGGAAATGAGTGTCCCAACAATATCCGGACGGCAGCCAAATCTTCCTCCACCTGTGCACCTTAGAGTGGGGGCTGGGACCGGGTGGGACGAGTGTCATCACCTCCCTCGTCGTCCGACTTTGCAGCCGCCTGACTGTTGTTTGCCCTGTCCGTCCTCCTCTTGCTCCAACAATTAGAGCCTTGTCTAACCAAAAGAGGGTGAAAGGGGATCTATAGGAAGTACCTAATCAGTATGTAAAAGGGGCACCCCTGCCTGTTTGCACAGCGCAATCACAAGTCCGGGTAGGAAGAAGGCCTTCTTATTGCCTTGATAGAATATCTTCCACTCCAAAATAATTTGCGCCCCCATATTCAGCTCAATACCCTGCACCACGCACGCCACCACCAAGGCCCAAGGAAATGTCACGTCTGTGCAGTTGCCTGATGGGAGAATCCTCCTAGTAACCAAGTGAAGCCACCTCTTAGCATCTGTTGACCAGTTCGTGCTAGTAATACCCTCGGTAGTAGGCCAATAAACTATGTCCCGGCGTGCAGGCTCCACCAACATATCCCTCAGCTGGCCCAGATCCATCTTTGTTAGTTTGGTCTCATATTTCACGTTTGAGACCTCGGGCAACTCTAACACCTTATTTATGGCAGTGGCGTTCAGAGGGATGTTGACTCCCCGGATGCGGATGATGGGGTGATGGTCATCCCAGCGGACGATGGGAAGGATAGCATAGAACTCCCTCACCCAGTCGGCACGTGCGGCAGGGGGAGCCTCAGTCAGTGGAGCCCATCCAAACTCCATTAGGTGAGTATAGAAGGCAGGCGCCTTCTCCTCCAGTTTAGGTAAAATGAAGCCCCTCTCGCAGCAAAACTTGTTGTTCCTAAAGACATGGAATCTTTCTCGACTAACAGTGTCGGGAAATCGGACAAAAGGCAAATTTTCCTCATTTAGGCCTGCCATTTAGAAAAGCCTGCAAGGGTTGAAAGATATATGTCATAACTCGGTAGGATTAGATAATAATTGGGGTAATGGAAAAAAAATTGTATGCCTTAAGGGGACCATGCCATTATTTCCCCAGGTCCCGCCAAAATGGCCAAAATCTCGCTAGAGCGGGATAGTGGAGGCCGCCACAGTGGGATGAAGGTCGCCAGAGCAGCCTTCATCTGTGATGAACTCCAGGCGTGATCATGGCACCTTTTCATCCCAAAACCCCCGTTTTCACAAATTTCATCAGATTAGAGTATGTTAAGTACCCTAGAACCTAAATATGCAAATATATTAACAAATACACCCCTAAATAGTGCCCAAATCTGATTTTTCTATCAAGAGGCCCTTCAACTTCCCCCACCATTTTGGTACCGATTCGATCGTATTGTTGTGAAATCCTCGCGCCCAGGACTTTGTGGAGATGTTGGGGACATGAGGGAAGTGCCCATGCTACATTTCCTAACAACTAGCAACCTATGTTCAACTTTTCAAATAACTACTCGGAAGCCGTTTCTAATCAATCAGGTAATAGCATGCTATTGTTGTTAATCAAGTATAGAAGTAAAGAGTGTAATGAAAGAGAAATTTAACTTGTTTTTGATGTTAGGAATAGAGTGATAGAGAGTATTTAGAGAGTTTTTGAAAGTTTAGGGAGAAATGGGAAAAATGTTTCCTTTTCCCCATTTTCTACCTTTGATCCCCCGCTTCAGCGGGAAATCCCTCGCCACAGCAGCCCTCCTTAGTGGAAGGGCTGCCGCCCTGGCGGGGTCAGGCTGTGTAGTGGAACACATTTCCTTTCTCCATGTGTTGCCTTTTTTCCCTAATCGGTCCCGTGAGTATAAAACCTTCATGCTTAAAATTGAAGACTCACCGCTCTTCGTGGTTCCACGATGGGCCCATTTGTTAGTTTAGAAGCACTCCGGAATAGGGCGAGTGATGATCCGTTCACTGGTCATTTGGGAGGAATGAGGGGTAAATTGGTATCTATTGTAACGACCCGAACCATCGTTATTTAGAAAAAGCAAAAATTCAAGAAATTACAGAGCCACTGTCCCGCTAGGGTGGGCCAGATGCCGCTAGGGCGGCGGTGCCTCGGCGGGGTAAGCTGGCACCAGAGCGGGATAGGCGAGACAGAATGTAAATAACGCAAAATCTTATTTTCTCCTTCTTCCTAAAATACCTAATTTAAATGTAAACCACCCTAGAAAACCACCAAAAAGCTGCTCTAAGCTTGGGAAGGAAGAAGAATGAGGTTTCTAGCGTAAGGAGATCGACAGAATACAGATTTCTGGTCAAGATCACTGTCACGGTGCCCGGGAATAAGAATTGAAGGCAAGAACTCTGTGCAGCTTCTTGGCGGCCAGGTAGGCTATGTTTATTTAACTGAGTAGTTTCAAATCATTTATTCACTGCGTAGTATATTTAAATTGATGGTAGAATGCATGCGATTCACTGTGTAGTATGTTGAAATTAATGGTAGAATTCATGCGTAAGTTTTTTGTGCACTAAGAAAGGATTGATTATGCATATATTCATGAGTGTGACCTTAGTCGTATACCGTAGGGGAAAACCCTAGTTTTTAGAGTAAGGCTGAGACGATGGTTGTGATTTCATGTCGTGTGATGTATGGTTGTTCTTGCTTCATTATAATACATGTATGTATGCGAATGTTGCACTATTGATCACACTAGTTGTAAAGGAGGATAGATGAATGATGAATGCCATGAATCATGACTTGATTGTATGATTTGAGAATATACTTGTGATTGTGATTGTGGCTTATTGAATGGATCAGGTGTTGCATTCCGACACACTAACATGGATCGGTTGCCACGTTCCAGCATAAATATGGGATCGATTGCCACGTTCGAGCAGAAACATTGGATCGGCTACCACATTCTGGTATGCTAATAGTTTGGATATGGTTTCCATGAGAGGACCATTGACTTGCATTATACATGTAATTGCTTGCATTATTGATAATATGAAATTGGGTCCGTTCCCTGAATTGATTGGTGTATTGTACATTATGTTCTTATAGGTGGGGGTTACAAAGGTGAAAGTTAATGAGGGATATTCAGTGGTGTAACATAAAGTGAATGGTAAAGTCCCAATTCGGTTGTAGTATGGTAAGGGGGAACTAAGGGTCCCGGTGCTATCTTTGTTATTAGAATGAGGTCATCGGTATCATTGTTGAGGTTAGGGGACGATTTCATGAAACGGAGAGTATGCCTCGATAGGTGTAGTGTGGGGTCATAAGTTGAGTAAAGATGAGGAGAATGTAAGGGTGTATCATGAGCGGTTGGCCGGATTGGTAGTGGTATATCCGGAACTTCCCTAAGGGATTGAGTGATTGGGCGTAATCAAGAACGAGGTAAGTAAGGGGTTGGAGGCAAGTAAACTAGTTTGGTGTTAATATCTGTAAAGGTAAGGGTAGTCAAAACATAAAGGTGGAGGAACAATTAGTCTTATTGCATGTTTCTCTAGTTGATTTCTTATTTTATGTGGTGGGTATTCGGGTTGACCGATGATGCCTACCAGTACGTGTGGTTTGTACTGACACTACTCTTGCTATGCCTTTTGGCGTAGTCTGGATGCAGGGTCGGTGATGTCTCATTAGGTGAAGACGAAGAAATTCTCCACCATCTTTTATCTTTCCTTCCACATGGTGGGAGCTGTGTCTTTTCATTATCATGTATGTCTTGTACTCTTAGTAGCTCTTGTACATGTTTAGACTAGATCATTGGGGGTGTTAATTACTTTACAATTCTTAACCCAAAATCGTTTTAAAGGTTCTTATTTATAAAACCCTATTATTTCGTTTATCTGTATTTTTATTTAATCTTCCGCATGTTTCAATGATTGGGAATCGAGGGTTCTTCTACTTAGGTGTTAGAATAGGTACCCTCACGGCCCGGTGGGTTGGGTCGTGATAGACACACACAATATATATATATATATATATATATATATACACACCCTAAATTCGTCCTAAAAGGATAAGAGGTTGTAGCAAATATAATCCAATTTTTATATGCAATATCGATCCTAAGAGAACTTTTTCTGTCATACTTTCTGATGACAAGTTAATATTCAACAAAAACAGATTTGATGATTAACAAAGTATATCAGATTCTAAAAATGATTAGCAAAGTAAAGTCGCGTGAGAATAAATTAGAATCCACGTAAGGTTCTGTAAAAGGAGTAGCCGACCTATTGAAGAGCCACTTTCAGACTCAATTAGAATTTTCAGGACACGCAAAATAGAATGACTATAAAAGGAGAAAGTTGAATAATGAAACTTTAGATTTTGCACACAATGAATATCGTTGTTTTCTGCAAAAGGCAAGAAGTGGCAGAAGGAGCGTGCAATGGCAGAAGAAAGAAGAACTAGAGTCACATTTTTATTATAAATAAGTTTACTGGTAAAGTAACTTGGAATCATTATTGAGTTGTAATAATTCTAAGTTTGGAAGTGAGTCTGTGAGAGTTTTAACAAGTAGTTGTTGTGACTTCTTAGAGAGTATATATAATGGTTATAGTTAATCGTTGGAGTTGAAGTACTAGAGTTAGTCCCTTGGATTATAGAGTTGTAACTTGAAACCGCTTTGTGAAGTCAGGGAAAAGTTGGCGAAAATCCTACATGATCTAGGTCATGATTTTTCTTTCCTTGAGTAATCAGTCTATAATAATAATCAATTATGATAATAAGAAGCAGAGATAAATAGGATTTTTCATTTAAAAAAATTATAAAATAGAAGGTAAAAAAACTAACTTAAGAAAAAAAATATTAAATTGTAATACTGATGAGAAGAGATGAAAAAGCAATAAATTAAAGTAAAGATAAGAATAGAGATAAATAAAGTAAATATATTTATCATAATCATAATATAAGGCGAGTACAATAACTATAATTAAAAAATATTAAGTTAGATACTATTTTATAACTTCTTTTGAGTTTTTGAACATAAAATATAAATTTAAAAATATTTAAAAGTCAAGAAAACGAGAAAAAGGATAATTATGACTCTTGATCAAAGAGAAATTTTATTTTTACATATTTTACAGACCAAGAGGAAAAAAAATTAAAGAAAAAAAGGATAATTTTTGTGAATAATAATAGTAATATTTAAGATTTTTTTTTTTTTTTATGACAAGGGAAACCCGCAGCCGCTACCCTTTGGGTGGGCACAGGGTAAAACCCCCGCTCCTATGCAATAGCTCGCAAACCACATAGGAGAGGTAACCCGCACTAGGCAAGCCCGGTGCGACGAGCTCGACCCAGAAGGCAAACCTGTTGCTTTCGCTGGCAAGGGGTTTCGAACTTGAGACCTCCAACATGGAAGTCCCAAGCCCAAACCACTGGGCCACCCCGAAGGGTTAAGATTTTTTTTTTCTTCAAATTTTATAAATCGAAAGAAAGAAAATAATTAAGGAAAAAGAATGTGTTTGTGAATAAGAATAATTAATTATGATGATAAAGAGGAGAGATAAACAAAATTGTTATTTTGAAATATTATAAAAATAAAATGAAGAAAAAATAATTAATTATATTAGTAATGATGAGGAGAGATGAAAATTATTTAGTAGATTGTAATAATGGTAAGGAGATAGGTAAATAAGATATTTTAAGTATATATAATTTTTGTGAAATTTAATAATCGCAATAAAGAAAAAAAACAAAAATTGACAATAAAGACAAATAATAATCCTGGCCAAAGTGAGGTATTACATCATTATTTTATTTGCCACCGTTATATTTTTCTAAATATAGATATTAATCTTCAACTATAACTCTAAAATAATGTTTAACATATTAGTTATTTTATTCATATTTCATTTGTGAAATTAACTCTTTTTATTATTTTTTTAAATGTCAAACACTTCCTATAATATATTTAATATTGTATCATATCTATTTTTTCAAGTGCATAAAAAATTCACCCAAACGATTATTATTCAACTAAAATTAAATCTTTTTTTATTTTCAATTACGGCTATAATCCGTAACAAAAAAAATCATACTACACCGTTATTATTACATTGTGTAAATTGCAATTTAATAATAACTAAAACTTGAAAGTTAATCTACTTGAATTTGAAAACTAAAAAGGATCGTTAAAATATTTTTGATATTCAAATATAAGAAATATTTTTTAAAAAAATATTTGATTAAATTTTTTCTCATCGCACTAAGCGCGAAAAAATTCACTAGTTGTAGCAAAATATTCAATTAAGCATTATATTTATTTCATAATTTTTTTAGAGGTATGCATAATATATTTCAATTATATTATATATATATATATATATATATATATTATTTATTTCAGATCACACTTATATAAATATAGTGAATATGTTATTATTAATATTATTATTATTATTATTGGTGTAATTCATTTTTAGAGATACTTTGATATATGTTATTCATAGTATAATTCAACATAATATATTTTAATGGTATTAATGAATAATATTATTTATACCTGGTATAATATTATATAAATCTTATATAATATTATATATACCTGATATAATATTTAATATACCTGATATAATATTATATATACCTAATATAATATTACATATGCCTAATATAAATATATAATATACTTGGTATAATTGTTATTATAAATATATACCTCCATAGCCTTGCCAATTTCCTTCTCATATGCCCATGTTTTCCACAATTGTAACACACTAAATAACTTAACCAAGTAAGCATTGTTGCTATTGGAGCAGTCGTATCCTGACCCTCCTTGATATACAATCAATCCATGAATTCATAGTATAGCTTTTAATCTCAATTATCATAACTTAATTTCATCATTCGCTAAACAAACCATACATATTTTGAAAACAATACTAAATGCATTTCCCAAGTAATGGTGTTCATTATCTAGTGGTCCCTTATCATAACTTCTTGCATGTTGTCACCTATAAACTTGAATCTGCAAATCTGACCTTAATCCCCTCACAAGCAATGATAGTAGCTAGCGGCCCCCATAAAACTCTTAATTTCAGTCACAAAACTAAGTCGGACATAATTCCTGACTGCTTCAATCTTTTGGGGATATACCATTACCCCTTCCCTTGAAAGTACATGCCCCAAAAAGGCAACCGAAGTCAACCAAAATTCACACTTAGAAAATTTCGCATACAACTTTTTTTCCCCAAGAACACCTAGAATAACACGAAGATGGTCGGCATGCTATTCCTCACTTCTTGAATGAACCAAAATGTCATCAATAATTACTATAACAAATGGTTTGAACACACCATTCATCAAACTCACGAAAGTTGCAGGCACATTTGTCAACCCTAAACAACATAACTAGAAACTATAGTGCCCATAGCGGGTTCTAAACGTTGTCTTAGGCACATCTTCAGGCCTAATCTTTAACTGATGTTAACCAGACCTTAGATCAATCTTAGAGAAAATTGATGCACCCTGCAACTGGTCAAAAGATCATCTATCCGAGGCAGCGGATACGCTCAAATTACACTTCCCTAAAGAAGTATAAGAGATCGTTATCAAGTAATGAACCCAACTTGTAGGTTGGGGTCGATCCTACGAGGAATATGGTTTAGAATTAAACTTAACTCACTATTATATCTGTTTAATCAAGTTATTTCTGAGACAAGTAAGTAAAGGGGGGGGGGGGGATTTGTGAAACAAATAAATGATTGTTGTTCAGTAACAAGTGAGCAAGATTCGAACTTTGTTGTTATCAATGAGACAGAGAAACTAGGGTGTATGTGTTCCCCATAAGCTCTTAACACGGTAATCCTAATAATAGTAATCCTTTCCTAGTGTATCACATGCAAAGTGGTAAGTTATGTATCCCTAAGTGATTGGTCCTCCAAATAGGGAATTTCACTCCGCACCTTGGTTCGACTACGTGTGTATAATTTACTAACCCTTACATTTACCTCAGATTAGACATCACATCAATGTATGGCTTAGTTTTCACTCTCGCACTAATTGACATTAGACTATTAGATAGTATCACACTAAATATTTGTTGATAATTATTTTCTTATTAACTACCTCTTTGGTCCGACAAATAGCAACAAGGCGAGTTCTAACACGTGCACTCGTTAAAAAGACTTCTAAACAAAAGAATTACCAATGCATGCATCAACACTATTCAAAAATTACTTAGTTATTATTCATCTGTTGTTAATCGCTCATGGTTCCCACAACCCTAGTTGTGTATTTAGCTACTCATGCTTGAAAGAACACAATTCATATTTTTAGAAGAAGAATTCACGAACTTACGTATTGAGTAGAAGAAAATCTCCAATTGAAATTCAAAGCAAAAATCTTATAAACCGAAATTAGGAAATCAAATTGCCAAAGTTTGCAAGTTAATTCCCAAGAAAATACCAAGAACGAAAAGTATACAATAGTGTCTAACCCCCAAAAATGAGGTTTACATACCCTATTTATAGAAAAACTTGTCCGTAACAAAAAGGAAACGAAATAAGGAAATAAGACTTTTGGACGTGGCTTCAATCGACGAGACTGACCTATGGACCGTGGTTAGACCTACGGTCCATAGGTCCCTTTCATATCTTGATACATAGAACTTTTCCACAGAGGCTGGAACTTTCAACTTTCAGATAGAAACGACGGATGTGCAGTACGGACCGTAGGTTGACCTACGGTCCATGGGTCCCCTTTTGTGGCTCCACACTTGGAACTTTTCATTAGGTACTGGAACTCCAAATCTCTGATCTCATCGACGGATGTGCAGGACGGCCCGTGGGTCGACCTACACTCCGTCACTTGCCTCTGTGGTTCACTTAGTCAGACTTCCCTGATGATCATTTCACGCCTACCCACGACGGACCGTGACTGGACCTACGATCCGTAGGTCACCTCTGTGGGTGGCTCATTCTATAGAATTTCAGTTGTCATCTCTCTCGACCTCGTCCAAGCCTATTTCCTGCAAATATAACATAATAAACATTAATTCTAATACAAAATGGCCCTAAACACACACAACTCTTAAGTGAAATATATTAAAAATACCGTAAAGTCACGATATATCAACACCCTCAACTTAAATAAGTTGTTTGTCCTCAAGCGACGCACTAAGACTCCAAACGACACTTGTGTAGAAGCATACATACAAACTCAAACAATCACATGGCTATTTCAATTCATTCCACTTTCTCAGTGAAAATCGTGTCTCTTAGACTCAACAAACTAACTCATGCAGATCAAGATATGACAAAGATCGATCGACAGACATCACAACATACACTTTTAACAATCACCAAAGTACCAACTTCCCGATAATATAACTAGTGCCCTCACTTCAAACGAAATCCTTTACACATAGAATATATGAATTGTGAGTTTTAGGATTCATGCAACACTCACACTCAGAAGTGACTTCAAGTACAGTTAGTGCTCAATACCATAGTCTTGCCCTTATTTTCACTGCTTAGACTCTCCAAACTAGTTGCTTGGATCACTATAGGACTTTCTTAGCTTGTAACATAGGCTCAGGGTCAGGTGCGGTACATTTGGGTACTTTTTAGAGACTTTCTGCCCTCCTTGACATCACATTGGCTTTTTACCTCTCTATCGACCTATTTTTGGCATCCTTTCATTTTTATTTTCTTTCTTTTAACTCTTTTCAACGTGGATGAGACTTTTGACTTTGTGGCTTTTATTTTTCACTTTCTTTTTTTTCTTTCACTTTGTTTTTCTTTATTTTTTTCAGCACTTTTATTTATCATCTTTTTGCTTCTTTTGCACAAAGTCACATGCTCTTCTACCTTTTCTTCTTCTCTTTTCAACACAAAACTCTTTTCATACCCTTTTTTCTTTCGGTTTCCTCTTTAATAGCCACCCTCAACTTATGGATTTTGTATTATTTGAGGTGCACAATATCCGATGTCGGACCAGAGCCAAGATCAAGGTAATTTTTGGCTTAGTCACCCTGAACTTAGGCTTTTGGCCTAAGTCAAGGTGCACATGTCCAAGGAGGGACCGGAGCCAAGACAATATTCTAAGGGAAGGTGAGTTAGGTTAATCAAAATAAATGGTCTATTTAAGGCTCAAAAATTTGGATCAAAAGGGAACAATGCTTTCATTTGGTCGGATCATTTTAGGCTTACGTGGACTAATTTGAACAAGGGCATGTGATCACTTCCCAACTTCTAGCTTAGATCATCTTAGCAGGACCAACAGGGCAAGTTCTAGATTGGCACAACTGTTTGAACATTCAACTTTTCTCACACACTCTTGGCACATTGTTTCATTATCATATTATCAGATTACCCAGTTCAAGTTTTAGCTTAGGTCAAGAGATCAAATCGGTTCCTTATCATGTCACATTGAGATCCAACACATTCAACTCATCAAGACTATCGATCTAGCACATTTTAACATTTTGGACAAGGATAATTTTTTTTTATGCCATCATGCTTTAATTTTTCTACTTACTCCTACACATACATTCTTAAACATGCCGGTTCAACAGAAATTAAAACATTCTCTTGGGGGAAAAGAACACAGGCAAGAAAACCCCAAGAGAGGATTATGAGTTGGATTACTCAGACTTCACCCTATCACTCACAATCCATTTACCACACCCCCAACAAAATAGAGTGCAATTGTCCCCAATGTACAAAAAGTAAAGAATAAAGGATCGGGTGAAGCAAACTTGTGGCGCATAGCGTCGAAGACCTCTCAACAAGCGGAAGGGTCCGGTTTCCCAGATCCCGCTGGATCAACACTTGGGTCACCAATAGTAGTGCCCGTATCAACCATTTCAGCACCCTCAGTAGTGATAACATCAACTCTCACCGCACCATCAGTAGTGCTCACGTCAACTCTCACCGAACCATCAGTAGTGCCCACGCTACTAGAGGCACCAACACCTACCTTCCTAGCTCGCTGCTGGCGCATCTCCTCATTAACTATGGATGCCATCTGGGCCACCTCAAGCTCCTGGCTCTCCCTCTTGCAAGCTCTCCCAGCCTCATTGTCATTGGAAGTTCGACTAGAGTGGGGGAGCTTCCCGGCATGACGGGAAAAAGTAGGCGGTGACATCTCATCTCTGAATAATGCATCCAACACCGTATTATCAACCGGTGTTGTGGGGGCAGACTCAGGCTCAGTCTCTGGTAGAGCTAGGAGGGTATCAAGATCAGCCTGGAGACTTTTTAACTTGGTCTGGAAAGCAGAAACATCAGTGGTGGGGGCTTGTCTCTCTAGGACTCTCAACTCGAAGACATACATGAGCTTATGAACGTCATGGACCTTCTGGTCCATCATGTGCTCCATCCGCTGCTCAATCCTAGCCTCGAACTCCGCTATGATACGCTCAATCCAAGGCCTCACATGCTCAAGCAGGGTAGCCATATGGGCCTCCAACTTTTGGACACGAGCTAAGGGAATGACAACAGACCCTGATGAGAGAGTGGATCTGGAGGAGCTAGGGGCCTGACTGGCGGCCAGAGATGGGGAAGTCGGGGCATCCTCAGTAGTGGCAGGAGGGGCAGGCTCCTCACCCTGCGATTACTCCACATCTGCTACTAAGTCTCCTCCCAATGGTGGCACAACCTATGACTCTCTGTGAGGTGCAACTATATTGGCCTCATCCTAAATCAGGCTGATATCTAGAGTCTTGGTTGCCTGAAGCAACCTGTCACAGTGCCAAAATGGTACTCCAACATCCTTGCATAAATGGAAAATGAGGCATGGGAAGGGTAAGGTGGTGATGGCCTTGAATTTCCTCTCATGTATCTCCACAATAAGCATACGGGCAAAGTCGACCTCCATCCCAGCAACTAAAACTGCAACCATAATTGTTCGGTCCCATGTAAGTACATTATTTTCCTGAGTCGGGGACACACAGTTTTGCACCAGCAACCAGAAGAATTTGGCCACAAATGTCAGGGTGGACTTCTTGATACCTAAGCTCAGGGTGCTGACCCACTCGACACACTCTTCATCTGCAGTAAGATGATGGGCTAACCAGTACAAAAGGGTCTCCCTCTTATCGGCATTCCTCTGAAATGCCCCACTCTGAATAATATCCTTGTGATAGTCGAACTCGGCTTCACTGATAGGCAGAGTGTGGCCTGGACCGTAGAGGAAACTGCGGATAGTGGTCTCTGATATGTCAACTAAAAACCCGCGCACTAGTGTAGCCTTGAGTGGAGGCTGGGCGGCAGGCTTGTCCCGTCTGTCAATCGATCATTTGAGGGTGGCGGCTTAGGAAGCATAGAACTCTCTAACTATCTCCTCACTGAAGGACCCTGGTCTATGGGCCATCCATTCACACTGATGCCTCTAGAAGAGAGTGTGGATGATGGGTGCGGTGTGGAGGCTGCCAGTGAGAACCCGATGCTCATCGGTGACAAGTCAAGTCATCCTCTCCTTCTCAATCAGTATGCGGGAGTCTATGTATATCTGATACTGCCCACTTACACACCATCTATTGGGCTCCCTAGGAACTTGTACAGGATCGGTATTCAGGGGAACTGGTATGTCACCCGCATTATTAGCCTCGGAGGATGAGGTGGTGATGCCATTAGAGCTGGAGCCAGAGACGGAGTCGGAACCTGATGCGGACTCAGAGCCAGTCCGTGAACCGATCGGTGTATCCCCCTATCAGACTGGGGACAGTGACCACGTCGGCTTGCACCTGTCGGGCTTGGTTTCATGTGGTGTGTGGTGTAGTGGATGATTTCCTAGTAGGAGGTGGAACATATATGCAGGGTCAGTCTCCGCATCAGTATCCTCATCGATTAATCGAAAGGATGGTGGCACTGATTTTAACTTGCCATTTGTGGCGTAAGTCGGAGCTTGTTTGGGGGCCATAGAACTTGTAGAAGCTTAGTTAGTACCAAAACAAGCAAATAACACACTCGGAAATTTTTTTAGAACAAGAAACGAATCAAAACAAAAAACTAAAAAATTTATGGGCAGTAAGTTAACTGTTGACCCATGGTGGGTACCTATGGTCCGTGGTTGGACCTACGGTCCATAGGTCCCCTCCGTAGGTCAGAGTACCCAAAAGTTGGGTAACTGATGTGAACCACGGATGTGCAAAATGGTCAGTCGATGGAACGACGAATCGTAGTCCACCTCCGTGGTTCGACACTTGGTGACCTTTTCATGTGCAACAGACCCACGGACCAAACCTACGGTCCATGGATGGGGTCTCGTGGGTTAGATTTGTGCCAGATATCATACATGCCTCAATTTATACTTCATATTTCAACAAATCAAACAATCAATCTAACTCTAATCATGAATTTCAACATAATATATGATAGTTTGTCGTCCATAGGATTCAGATTACTCACAATTTAACCTTTTTAGCATACCAAACTAGGAACCCTAAGTCAAAACTTCCATTTAGACCTTTTACTCTGATTCAGTTAGTTTTAAGAAACTACACACTCACATACCATCATACCAAGGGTTATTCTAGCATACAATTCAATATTTAACTCTACAATTAACAATCCTAAGAACCCAAGGTCAAGTTCCAACTTCGTGACTTCATAATATAACAATGAACAGTGAATTCAAAGTTTGGGTGAAGTCGTTTACCTTTCAAGCAAGCGAAGTGAGTGAGTGTGTGATGCAATGAACTCCTTAGACCTTTTTCGAACCCTTTGACACTGAACCCGAACAATGGAATTGCTGGGGAAATAGAGATGAGGAATTGGGAAGAGGGAAGAGTGATATGGGAATTTGGGGAAGTGAATGGGGAGTGATTTGTGGGATTTAGGAGTTAAATGGAGTGATTAGGGGGATTTAGAGGGTTGGAAAATGGGTGGGGGATGTGAATGGTTTGATACACTCAAATTACACTTCCCTAAAGAAGTATAATCGATCGTTATCAAGTAAAGAACCCAACTTGTAGGTTGGGGTAGATCCCATGAGGAATATGGATTAGACTTAAACTTAACTCACTATTATATCCGTTTAGTCAAGTTATTTCTGAGACAAGTAAGTAAAGGGGGGGGAGATTTGTAAATGGAAGTGGGAAATGTTTTGAATGTGAGTGGTTTTATTTAAGGGGATTCCGGTTCGGGTCAGTAGAACCCTAGGTTTGGACCCACGAGACCTCCTCTACGGTCCGTGGGTCGACCTATGGACCATAGGTCAGGTCCGTAAGTCACTCAACACTTAGAAAAAATTAGGATACATACATGGGATCTAAGGATGCCATTCACGGTCTGTGGATGGAACCACAAATCGTCGATGGGGTCTGTAGACCCCTGCACATGTAACAACCGTTAGGGGTTTCTTTTTACATTTACTGGATACTTTTTAGACACGGACCCTATGCTATATCTAGCCAACACTAAGACAAAAATAAAACACCTATCTAAAGAATTACAGAAATTCAAATAAACAAAGAAAACTCCTAACTCGAAAACAAAAACCTATAGTTGGCTAGATTGTACATCTTGGGTTGCATCCCAAGCAACGCTAAATTTAACGTTGCGGCATGACGCATGCCCCTTGATTACTCAGACTTCATCAAGGTAGTGGGCCTCAACCACTTATTGCACACTCTCCTCTTTCCCCAAGTAGACCTTGATCCTTTGCCCGTTCACCTTGAACCTTGTTACTTCCTTATTCTCGAGCTCGACCGCTCCATGTGGGAACACTTGAGTGACTATGAATGGCCCGGTCCACTTGGACTTGAGCTTTCCAGGAAACAGACGCAACCTTGAGTTGAATAGAAGCACCAGATCACCCACAACAAATTCACGCTTTTGAATCTTTTGATCATAATACTTCTTCATCGATCTTCTCCTTGTACAAGGCTGAACTTTCATAAGCTTTTAGGTGAAACTCATAAAGCTCATTCATGTTATTCATTCTTTGACTCGATCCAAATTTAACTTCTTTAGTGCCCACAAACCCTTATGCTCTAGCTCTACCGGCGAATGGCAAGACTTCCCATATACAAGTTGGTAGGGGGACATACCTATGGGAGTCTTGAATGCGGTGCGATAAACCCATAGAGCATCATGAAGCCTCCTTGACCAATCAGTTCTATTTGCATTCACAGTCTTTGCAAGGATTTTTTTTATCTCTGCGTTGGACACTTCAACTTGCCCACTAGACTACGGATGGTAAGGAGTGGCTACATTGTGACGGACTCCATATTTCTGTAGCAACGCCTTGAAAAACTTATTACAAAAATGGGAACATCCATCACTGATAATCGCCCTGGGTGTACCAAATCTGGAAAAGATATTCTTTTTCAGGAATGCGGTGACACTTTTCCCTTCATTGTTTGGAAGCACATTTGCTTCCACCCATTTCGACATAATCAACCGCAACAAGAATATACTTCATCCCATGTGAGCTCACAAATGGACCTATAAAGTCAAGGCCCCATACATCAAACAACTCAATCACCAATATCGGATTCATAGGAAGCTCTTGCCTCTTTGAATTTCCTCCTTCTCTTTGGCAATGATCACAAGACTTGGCGAAATCATGATCATCTTGGTAGATGGTAGGCCAGTAATACCCACACTACAAGATTTTATGAGCAGTCTGAATACCACTATGATGCCCACCAACAGGCGATGAATGACACGCCTCTAGTATACTCATCATCTCAACCTCGGGCACACAGCGATGAATAATCCCATCAGCACAAATACGGAAAAAATAAGGCTTATTGATATGTTCAAATTACACTTCTCTAAAGAAGTATAAGCGATCATTGTCAAATAAAGAACCCAACTTGTAGGTTGGGGTCGATCCCTCGAGGAATATGGTTTAGACTTAAACTTAACTCACGATTATATTTGTTTAGTCAACTTATTTCTGAGACAAGTAAGTAAATAGGGGGGGGGGGGGGTTCTGAAACAAATAATTGATTGTTGTTTAGAGAATAAGTGAGCAAGATTCAAACTTTGTTGTTATCAATGAGAGAGAGAAACTAGGGTGTACGTGTTCCTCATAAGCTCATAATGCGGTAATCCTAGTAATAGTAATCATTTCCTAGTGTATTACATGCAAAGTGATAAGTTATGTATCTCTAATTCCTTGGTCCGACAACTAGAGAATTTTACCCCGCACCTTGGTCCGGCTACGTGTGTATAATTTTCTAACCCTTACCTTTACCTCATACTAGACATCACATTAATGTATGACTTAATTTTCACCCTTCCACCAATTGACATTAGACTATTAGATAGTGTCACACTAAATCTATGTTGATAATTCTTTTATTATTAACTACCTCCTTGGTTCGGCAAGTAGCAACAAGGTGAGTTCTAACGTTGGCCACCGTTAAAAAGACTTCTAAATGAAAGAATTATCAATGCATGCAAAACACTATTCAAGAATTACTTAGTTACTATTCATACTTTGTTAATCGCTCATGGTTCCCACAACCCTAGTTGTGGATTTAGTTACCCATAGTAGCAAGAACACAATTCATATTTTTAGATGAAGAAATCCTGAACTTACGTAATAAGTAGAAGAAACCCAGAATCTCAACTTGAATTTCAAAGTAAAAATCTTCAAAACCAACGTAGGAAATCAAGAATAGCTAAAGTTGCAAGTTAATCTCCAAAGCCAAAAACTAGAACTAAAAAGTGATAATGTCTAACCCTAAAAAATGAGGTTTACATGCCCTATATATAGAAAAACATGTACCAAATAAAAAGGAAATGAAATAAGGAAATAAAGTTTCTGGATGTGATTGCAGTCGACGACACTGACCTACGGACCGTGGACTGACCTACGGTCCGTAGGTCCCTTCCGTGATTTGGGACTTAGGCAATTTTCCATAGCTCAAAATCTCTCCCTCTCAGTGACATTTGACGGATCATCAGTACAGGCCGTGACTCGATCCATGGTCCGTGGATCCTCCTCCGTAGTTTCATACTTAGAATTTTTGAAATTAGGTACTGGAACCTCCTTCTCTGAATCATTTGACCGAGTAGCAGGACGGCTCATAGGTCAACCTACGATCCGTCGTTCGTAGTCGTGGTTCCACACTTGGTCAAGAATTCCCTAATTTTTTCCTTCAAGACATACCTGCCCATCTACGCCTACTACCTACGGACCATGACTGGACCTACGGTCCGTAGGTGCTTTTTTCTGCAACAATCTTCGGTTGTGTCTCTCTACTTCCACGTCCGAACTTATTTCCTGCAATCATGATAAAAACACATTAATACCAATACAAAATGGCTCTAGACACACACAACTCTTAAATCAAATGTATTAAAAATATCGTAAACTCACGGTATATCAACACCCTCAACTTAAATTCATTGTTTGTCTTCAAGCGACGCACTAAGACTCTAAACAACACTTATGTAGAAGCATACATTCAAGCTCAAGCAATCACATGGCTTTTTATCCCAACTCTCTTTTCTAGTGCAAATAGTTTCTGTTAGACTCAACAAGCTAACTCATACGAATCAAAACATGACAAATATCGACCAATAGACACACAATATACACTTTTTCACAATCACAAAGGTACCAACTTTTCGACAATGTAACTAGTTCCCTTACTTCAAACGAAATCCTTTTTCACACAATGAATATGATTTTGAGTACAAGGATTCATTCAACACTCACGCTCAGAAGTAACTTCAAGTACAGTTAGTGCTCAATACCATAGGCTTGCCCTTATTTTCACTGCTTAGACTCTTCAAACTAATTTCTAGGATCACTATAGGACTTTCTTATCTTGTAGCGTAGGCTCAGGGTCAGGTGTGGTACATTTGGATAATTTTTAGTGACTTTCTGCCCTCCATGACATTACATTGGCTTTTTACCTCTTCCTTGACCTACTTTCGGCAACTTTTCATCCCTTTTTCTTTCCCTTCTCTTTTCAACCAAGGATGCAACTTTTGACTTTGTGACACTCATTTATAAATTATTTTATTTTTTTTACTTTATTTTTTATTTCTTTTCACGCTTTCACTTATCACATTCTTTTGCCTTTGTTGCACAAAGTCACATCCTCTTTCTTTCTTTTTCCCTTTTCAACACTAGACTCTTTTCATACCCCTTTTTTTCATTAGGTTTCCTCTTTCATAGCCACCCTCAACTTATGCATTTTGCCTTAGTTAAGGTGCACAATGTTCGATGTCGGACCAGGGCCAAGATCAAGGTCACTTTTGACTTAGCCACCCTCAACTTAGGCTTTTGGCCTAAGTCAAGGTGCACATGTCCAAGGAGGGACCGGGCCAAGACAACATTTTAAGGGAAGGTGAGTTAGTGAATCAAAAGAAATGGTCAATTTTAGGCTCAAATATTTGGATCAAAAGGGAACAATTCTACCAAATGGTTAGATCATTTTAGGCTTAAGTGGACTAATTTGAACAATGACCTATGATCACTTCCCAACTTTTAACCTAGATTATCCTAGCAGGACCAACGGGGGCGAGTTCTAGATTGGCACAAAACTATCTGAATATTCAACTATCCTCACACACTCTTGGCACCTTGTTTCATTATCAGATTATCAGATTACCCAATTCAAGTTTTTAGCTTAAGTCATGATGTCAAATCGGTTCTTATCATGTCACATTCATATCCAACATATTCAACTCATTCTGGCCTACAGATTTTAGCACGTATCACATTTTTTTGGATGGGTATCATTTTCTTCTTTCATGCTCATGCCATCATGTTTTATTCTTTCTCATGCTCCTACACATACAATCATAACACATGTTGTTCAACAAAAATAAAAACAGTCTCTTGGGGGAAATGAAGTCAGGCAAGAAAACCCCAATAGAGGACTATGAGTTGGGTTACTCAGACTTCACCCTATCACTCATTATCCATTTACCCCACCCCAACAAAATAAAGTGATATTGTCCTCAAAGCACAAAAAAACAAGCAATAAAGAGTAGGGTGAGGGTGAAGCAAACCTATGGCGCAAATGCGCCGAAGAACTCAACAAGCGGGTGGGTCCGATTTCCCAGTGCTCGCTGGATCAACATGGGGAACGCCATCAGTAGCGCTCCCATCTATCACCGCAACACCATCAATAGTGCTCACATCATGGGGAATGCCATCATTAGCGCTCCCATCTATCATCTCAGCACCATCGGTAGTGCTCTTATCATCTCTCACAGTAGAAACAACCTCAGTAGCGAGCACAGACCTTGAAGCCCCAAGAACACCCTTACGAACCCTTTGCTAGCACAACTCCTGGTCTAAAATAGATACTCTCCTAGCATATGTAGTATGCTGGGGCTCCTTCTTCTTTTCCCTCACATTCTCAGTGTCATTAGAAGTGTGACTGGACCAGTGCCTCTTCCCTCGAGTACAAGTGGACTCGGACTGCGGTATGTCCTCGCTGAAAAGAGTATCTAACACTGTATCATCAGCCGGTGCAGTAGGGGCGGACTCTGGAGCATCCATGGATTAAACTAGGATGGCATCAAGATAAGCCCGAAGATGATCCAACTCAGTTCGGAAAGAGGAGATATATGTGGTAAGGGTTGGTCGCTCGAGGAATCTCAACTCGAAGGCATCCCGACACTTATTAACGGTACAGACCTTCAGGTCCATCAGGTGCTCCATCCTCCTCTCCATCCTAGGCTCGGACTCTGAGATAGACTCCTGCATCTAAGGCTTCACATGATGAAGCAGAGTGGCCATCTGTGCCTCCAATTTTTGAACACGGGCAAGGGGCACGACAACGGATCCTGACGAAGGGGTGGCTCTGGATGAGCTAGGGGCTCGACTGGCGGCCTGAGATGGGGAAGCTGGGAAATCATCAATGTGGGTTGGAGGGGCAGGGTCTTCACCCTGCATCTGCTCCACATCAGCTACAAAATCTTCTCCTAATGGCGGCACCTCAATTTGTGGACCACATCGTAAGGCAGCTATGTTGGCCCCATCTCGAATAAGGCCGATGTCAAGGGTTCCGATCACCTGTACCAATTTGTCACAATGCCAGATAGGCACCCCAGAATCCCTGCACAATTGGAAGATCATACATGGAAAGGTAAAGTAGTGGTAGACCTGAAAGCCCTCTTATGGATCTCTGTCAACAGTATGCTGGCAAAGTTGATCTCGAAAATAGCTACCAAATCCACAACCATCACTGCTCTATCCCAAGTAAGTGCATTATCAGCCTTAGTGGGCGATACCATATTCCTTACCAAAAGCCAGAAGAACTTGGCTACCAAATTTAGGGTGGCCTTCTGAATACCCAAGCGCGGTGTGCTGACCCACTATGCGTGCTCTCCGTCCACAGCTTTGTGCTTGGCCTACCAAAGTAATACAACCTCCCTCTGCTCAGCATTCCGCTGGAACGCTCCACTCCTCACAATGTCCCACCTGTAGTAAAATTCTGCGGTGTTGAGTGCCCAAGTAGTGCTCGTACCGTAGATAAATCGTCTGATGGTGACCTCAGATATATCCACAGAAACCCCACACACTAGTGTAGCGCCTTGAGTGGTGTCTGGGCTGCGGGCTTGGTATTTTTATGAATAGAGCCTCTTAGAGTGGTTGCGTAGGAAGCATAGAACTCCCTCACGATCACCTCACTATAATTCCCGAGGCTCCGAGCCATCCACTCGCATTAGTGTTTCTGAAAGAGCCGGTAGATGTCGGGTATGGTGTGTAGGCTCCTCGTGAGAACTCTGCGCTCCTCTGTGATAAGCCGGGCCATCTTCTCTTTTTTTGTTTAACATATTAGCATCCATGTAGATTTTCCATTGACCCTCAACGCACCATTTATTAGGCTCCTCAGCAACCGGAGTAGGGTCGGTGTTTGGTGGCACTGGAACCACCCCCGAACTAGTAGCCTCATCAGATGAGGAAGCCCTACCATGTGAACTTGAGCCTGTTGCGGAGCCAGAAGCAGACCCGAAAGTAGAGGCAGATTCAGACCCGAAAGCAGAGGCAGACACAGAGCCGGAATTAGAGGCAAACTCGGAACTGGAAACAGACCCAACTGGTGATCCGATCAGTGTATCCTCCTCATTAGACTGGGAGGTAATGACTACGTCGGGAACCACCTGCTTGGATTGATTTTGGGTAGTCAGGGGTGCTGTGGGGGAAGTCCTTGTGGCCGGTGGGACATACGCGGGATCCTTCTCCGCATCCACATCTTCAACAATCAGCCAAAAAATTGGCACCACAGATTTGGTCCTGCCCGTTTTTGTGTAGGTCACTTGTTTCTTAGGAGCCATGGTACCTGTGGAGGTTTAATTAGTGCCAAAATAAACCAATAATACACTCGAATTTTTTTTAAAACTAAGAATGAACCAAAACTAAAACTAAAAAATTTCTAGACAGTAGCTGAACTGCTGACCCACGGTGGGTTCCTATGGTTCCTAGATGGATCCATGGTCCGTAGGTCCCCTCCGTAGATCAAGATACCCAAAAGAGGGGTCTCTGATGTGAACTATGGATGTGCAGAACGGTCCGTAGATCAAACTACGTACCGTAGTCCACTTCCGTGGTTCCACATTTAGCATGTATTGGTTATGTGCATACCCACAGACTTGATCTACGATCTGTAGATTAACCTACGGTTCGTAGATGGGGTGTCATGGGTCAAGTCCGTTCCAGGTATCAGACATGCCTCTTTGGTGACACCATTTTTCGACAAATACAACAATCATCCTAAGTCTAATCATGCATTTCAACACAATTTATGATAGCTTGTCATCCCTGGGGTTTCGATTAGTCAATCTTTAATATGCATTGCATACGAAACTAGGAACCCTAAGTTGAAACTTGCATTTAGACTCTTTTTCTCTGATTAAAATTATTACAACGACAACACAATCACATTATATCATTCCAAGGGTGTTTCTAACTTTAGTTTAACATGCAATTTCATACAACAACAACCCAAGGTCAAGATCCAGTTCATGACTTCATATTTTGAACAATGAATATCAAAATTCAGAGTAAAGTTGAAATCTATTACCTTAGAAGCAATGGAAGTGGGTGATTTGTGTGATGCTCAAACTCCTTAGACCTTTTTGACACCGAACCCGGACTTTGAACTCTTCTTGGGAATGGAAGTGATCAGATTGTGGGGAAGAAAGGAATGGAAATAAGGTATGTGTGATGATATGTATGGAAGATGGGAGTGATTTGGGGATATAATGAGGGAGTTATGGGATTTGGAGGGGTTAGAACGGTTAGGAGGGAATATGGGAAGGGGGAATGATTTGAAAATGAAGAGTTTTATTTAAAAGGAGTCTGGGTCGGGTCGATTAAACCCTAACTTTGGACCCACGAAACCCCATCGACGGGTCGTAGGTCGACCTACGGACCGTAGGTCGAGTTGGTAGGTCACTCAACACTTAAAAAAAATCAAAGGAATTACCTGGGATCTACGGACACCATTAACGGTTCGTGGATTGACCTACAGACCGTTGGTGGGGTCCGTAGGCGCAGCTGCTGCAGATTTTGCTTTATGTCCTTGCACATGTAGCAACCGTTAGGCCTTTCTTTTTACATTTTATGGACAATCTTTAGACACGGACCCTATGCTATATCTAGCCAACACTAAAACAAAAATAAAGCACCTATCTAAAGGAATACAGAAATGCAAATAAACAAAGAAATCTACTAAACCAGAAAGAAAAACCTATAGTTGGCTAGATTGTACATCTTTGGTTGCCTCCCAAGCAACGCTTGATTTAACGTCGCGGCACGACGCAGGCCTCTTGATTACTCATATTTCATCAAGATAGTAAGCCTCAACTACTTCTTGCACATTCTCAGCTTTTCCCAGATAGACCTTGATCCTTTACCCGTTTACCTTAAACCTTGTTCCCTCGCAATTTTTGAGCTCGACCGCTCCATGTGGAAGCACTTGCGTGACTAAGAATGGCCCAGTCCACTTGGAATTGAGCTTGCTCGGAAACAAGCGCAACTTAGAGTTGTATAGAAGCACAAGATCACCCACAATAAATTCTCGCTTTTCAATGCTTTGATCATGATACTTCTTCATCTTCTCCTTGTACAAGGCTGAACTTTCATAAGCTCTTAGGCGAAACTCATCAAGCACATTCAAGTCACTCATTCTCTGATTCGATGTGGTGCCCCAATCCAAATTTAGCTTCTTTAGCGCCCACATAACCTTATGCTCTAGCTCTACCGGCAAATGGCAAGACTTCCCATATACAAGTTGGTAGGGGGACATACCTATGGGAGTCTTGAATGCCGTGCGATAGGCCAATAGAGCATCATCAAGCTTCCTTGACCAAACAGTTCTATTAGCATTCACAGTCTTCTCCAAAATCTGCTTGATCTCTCTGTTGAACACTTCAACTTTCCCACTAGACTGCGGATGGTAAGGATTGGCTACATTGTGGCGGACGCCATCTTTCTCAAGTCGCGCCTTGAACAACTAATTACAGAAGTGGGAACCTCTATCACTGATAATCGCCCTAGGTGTGCCAAATCTGGAGAAGATATTCTTTTTCAGGAATGCGGTGACACTTTTACCTTCATTGTTGGAAAGCGCTATTGCTTCCACCCACTTTGACACATAATCAACCGCAACAAGAATATACTTCATCCCATGTGAGCTCACAAATGGACCCATAAAATAAATGCCCCATACATCAAACAACTCTATCACCAATATCGGATTCATCGGAAGCTCTTGCCTCTTTGAATTCCTCCTTCTCTTTGGCAACGGTCACAAGACTTGGCGAAATCATGAGTATCTTGGTGGATGCTAGGCCAGTAATACCCACACTACAAAATTTTATGCGCAGTCCTAATACCACTATGATGCCCACCAACAGGCGATGAGTGACACACCTCTAGTATACTCAACATCTCAACATCAGGCACACAGCGACGAATAATCCCATCAGCACAACTATGGTACAAATAAGGCTCATCCCAAAAGAACTTCTTCACATCATGCATAAACTTTTTCCTTTGGTGAAAAGACAAATTTGATGGCACCAGATCACTTGCCAAGTAGTTAGCAAAGTCTGGGAACCAAGGAATCAGATCATGAGAAGCAGCCAATACTTGTTCATCTGGAAAGCATCATTAATTTCAGCCATATCACCAACCTTGAGCATAGCATCGTCCTCCAATCTGGAGAAGTGATCGGCAACCTGATTTTCTGTCCCCTTTCTATCTTTCACCACAAAGTCAAACTCTTGCAGCAACAATACCCATCTAATCAACCTCGGTTTTGCATCCTTCTTAGCCATCAAATACCTCAATGCAGAATGGTCAGTATGCACTATGACCTTAGTACCAAGCAGGTAGGATCGAAATTTCTCGAATGCGAAAACCACCGCAAGAAGCTCTTGTTCAGACACTATATAGTTCTTTTGAGCCACACTTAGAGCTTTGTGATGTTTGTGTAATCAAGACACAACTTCCAATGCAAGTGTCTACGATCGTACAATAGTATAATAACCCAACCAAGGGTTGGGATAGTTCCCACAAGGAGTGGTTTTGAGAATTAATAGAAAAATAAAATTAAGTTCTACTTAATCATAGCTAAAAACATTATCAAATAAAAACATATTAAATCAAAGGGGTGACAGGATACTAATATGGAGACGGGATTCTTGGGATGTGATAGGAATACGGGATAGACTAAACCATTGTGTACATGATTTTAGTAGTAAATTCTTTGAATCTTTGTTACTAGGCTAGACTTTAAGGGGATAAACTCTCTCTTGAGCAACTTACCCCGTTTCAAGCGGGTTCCTCTTGGACACTCACTTACCGCATGAAGAATAACCTCCGCCTTCACCCACTCACTCTCTCGAGCTGAGTGTGTGGACATGGGACTAGGGTTCACTCTCTCGAGTTGAACCTCATGTCGACCCACTCGCACTGACCATCAATTTAGTAGTCTTAGTTTTACGTTCTCTCTCTAGAGCAGGTCGAAAACACAAAGGTGAAATCGTACTTCCAACTACAATTTCATTAAGTTCCACCACAACTACTAAACCAAATCACATCAAAACAACAAATAAACCACCAACAAGCAGGACCCAACAACTAATCTAACCCATATTCACAAAATCACACCCCAAGAATTGGTGTTTTAGCTAGACATGCTAAAGAGATAGAAATTTATACCAAAATGAGTTTGCATTCAAATGGGTATAAAGATTTAAGTCTCAAAACAAGTCAAGAGTGAAGAATCCAAAAGACCCAAGCCCAAATTCTTGGAGATGAAACCCTTTGAATTTTCAAGTTCTTCAAAACCCTCTCAAACTTAGAGCAAAAATATCAAAAGTACTATTCTATATGGAAATTATAATAATTGTTCGACTCCTAAAACTACAACTCTAACTAGTATTTATAGTTTTCATAGATTTGTGTTGCAGCGGATCATTCGGTGTCATTAGTCGGAACTGCTGATCAACTCGATGATTCGCCTTTTGGTGTAATTCATCGCCGTCTTGCACCAGCCTTCAGCATTGTCATGCTCTGGGTCATTGGACGACATGGTACTACTTCGCGGAACGTCTCGACGATGCGCCGACTGCTCCTTTTTCTGCCGACTTGATCCTTTCCTTCAGGGATCAGCACACTGGAACAAAAGGTGAAGTAAGACCCTTCGGCGACTCGCCAAGTGGTCTAGGCGATCCTCAGGCCTTTATTTCTTCGTTCATTTCAATCTCTTCTTTCCTTTTTGTGACGTCGTGTCCATGCTTTCCTTCAAACTTCAAATACCTGAAACTTAAGGGTTTTCATAAGATATTGAGATAAAATAAGCATTTGAGGACACAATTTCTATTAAAATATAGCCCTAAATGAGTCCAATTTGTGGACTCATCACTTTGCTGGCATAGTATATGGGATGAAGAATCGTCTCTCGCCTCTATCTCAATACCACACCAAGCGCCACTCCACTTGCATCACACATTACCTCAAACGGTTTCCCCCAATCTGGTGAAATAATGATAGGTGCGGAAACTAGCTTTTCCTTCAACTCTCCAAATGCTCTCATACAAGAATCATCGAAATCAAACTTATACTCCTTATTGAGCAGTTTGCACAATGGATGTGCAATTTTGAAGAAATCTTTGATGAACCTCCTATAGAAACCTGCATGGCTAAGAAAACTTCTAACACCTTTAACAGAGATAGGTGGTGGAAGCTTTTCTATGACCTCGACTTTTGCTCTATCAACCTCAATACCCTTCTCAGAAATCTGATGACCCAGAACTATCCCCTCTTTCACCATGAAGTGGCATTTTTCCCAATTGAGCACAAGATTGCACTCTTCACACCATTTTAGTACTTTGGCCAAATGGTCTAAACAACGATCAAAAGAGTTACCTACCACAGAGAAATCATCCATAAATACCTCAATAGTGTCCTCCACCATATCAGAAAATATCGACATCATACAACGCTGGAAGGTTGCTAGAGCATTACACAACCCAAATGGCATATGTTTGAAGGCAAAAATCCCATAAGGGCAAATGTAGGTGGTCTTCGCTTGGTCTTCCGGAGCTATAGAAATCTGATTGTAGCCCGAATAACCATCAAGAAAATAGTACCAACCCTTACCCGCAAGTCGGTCTAACCTTTGATCCATGAACGGCATAGAGAAGTGGTCCTTTTCTGTCCAAGCATTTAATTTCCAGTAGTCCATGCAGACTCTCCATCCGATCACGGGCAGCATCAAAACAAGCTCGTTTTTCGCATTTGGGACCACAGTCATCCCACCTTTCTTGGGTACACACTGAGCAAGACAAACCCAACTACTATCCGCAAGGGGATAAATAACTCAAGCATCCAACCACTTGATGATTTCCTTCTTCACTACCTCTTGCATAGGCGGATTTAGTCTTCTCTGGTGCTCAATACTAGGCTTGAGTTGGATTTTATGAGAACAAATGCCAGGAGGGATCCCAATAATGTCCGCAATAGTCCACCTAATAGCCCGCTTGAACCTCTTCAACATGGAAACCAATGCCTCAATTTGTGGCACATTCAAATATGCTGCAATGCACTATAGGAAAAATGACCTTTTGCGAGGGGATATTTGGTTGTTAAACGTCTGAATCTGGTCTTTAAAGATCAATAACGACAGGGAGAAATCCGGTCGTCGTCCGTCATTAGACGTTAAAAGTTTAACGACAGATTTCTATCCGGTCGTTAAAAACTTTTAACGACAACATAAATCCAGCCACAATATGTCCTTTATAGCGACCAAATTGCCCCTACGCTAATTAATCAATCCGGTCGTAAAAAATCATTTGCAGCAACTAACTTTTAACCACTACAAGATTTTTTAAAGACCAAAATTCCCTTCGTTAATAACTTAATATATTTGTTTCAACTTCAATACTTTTAACGACCAAAATTTTCGTCGATAATGGTTATTTCAATATTAGATCATGCCACTCATAAAAGAGTTTCAAGGACTACATTGTTGTTTGCTATTACATAAATATTGTACTACTTTAACTAATAATAATAATAATCTCACACTTTCAAACATATATTAAATATAATTGAATTGATATAAGAATTTATCATTATTAAAAAGAACTAAACAAATAAATAAATATATATATATATCCAAGTTGTGTGACATCAACTTTAATCAACTTCTAATTCAAAAAGAAAAATTGCAACATATATACAAAAGATAGTCTTTAAACCACCCCTAATATAATCCTCAAAATCTTCAACTTGCTCCTTACTTTCTTGAACGATAAATATTTCATATTCAAATTCTTGAGCTGCGAAAGAAGAAGTGTGTATCAGTTAGATAACAAAAAACTAAAGAGTTTAAGAGGAAACACATATTGGACCTCGAAATATTTAGCAGAAAGGATGCAACAAAAAATTAAAGCTTCTAAAAAAGCATGTGAACAATAACTAATGTATTTATCAATGAGAAACCCGCCACTACGCACTATAGCAATAGTTTTAACACTAATACGGATATTGCCTTTCTTCAAAACAAATGTCAGCTAAAATTATTAGTTTTTCACCAAATAACAATAATAATAATATGCTCCACACAATTAATTATAGCAAGGAAATAGTTTCATAGTTTAAACATGTGGACCAACTACGGATTGACATCACAGAGAGATTAATATCAATGCAAAACATCATTACTTATCAAAAAAGATCTGATATAAATGCACATTTTCTTCCATGTATATCTCTAATTCAAATTGGATGATTTAACGAACTCTAACATAATGCAGTTTCATTGAACAACAAAATGGAATGAACTGATCTTTCAAGATAGAACAAAAAATATTTTAACACAAATATGCCCAAAAAAGATTTGGCAGATAAACAATAAAAAGAAGATGAAAAATATTCTGTCTCATCACACAAGGACTACTAAAACATCTCTCAAAACTCATCAAAATTTAAGAGTTCTTTCTTTTGTTTTGAATTTAGAAGGATTACTTTTTTCAATGCTTCTTCCTCGTGAAACTAAGTGAACGAAAAAACTGAAAACTATTGCCAAGTTTACTATTAAACAAATGAGGCATACATAATGGTCTACCTACCCGCTCTAACAGATTTACGTATACAGTCAGTATTAGTTGCTTTTCCTCAAAAACAAAATGATTGATGATGCACCAAAATTTAGAAAATATATATCCCCCTTCATGACATTAAAGTGTATTGGCTACCTTGTTTTATCTTTAAATCACTCTCCCATAACATGATGCCTAGTCTTACTTCTTTATTTGTTTAAATTGGCTAATGTATCTAGGCACTGAATAATTTGTGGAGTTTTATTGGTTATTGAGAATTTTTCTGCCACTAGGAGTAATTTGGATCATGAATCTGGTGCCACAGAGAAGTGTTCTCTTGAACATATGAGTGTTGAAAGTTATGCACATCACTACAACTTTTATGCTATGTTTCCCGCATTTAGTTATCTTTTAGCTCCTTTCAGTTTCACTTTCCTCTTGTTTTCTTTTCATGTTTATAATTGGAAAAACCAACTCTTACTAGAGTCACTATATTCCCTGTTATTTCCAACAAATAAACCCAACATAATCAGGTAATGTTGAGGTTGGTATCAGATACAAAGTAGTTCTTGACTTCTTGTTTCCTGTTATGAACTTATTATAAATCATAAGACAATTCGCAGATAACATGCAAGCAAAATCAAAGTTCAAGATTACGTCATGTTGAAGAGAAAGAAGCAAAACTAAGGTTTAACTTGCTAAAGAGAATCTGTAGGGTCGAAATAACTCTTTTGGATCTAAGTTCAACTCTAATAGACATCTTTTGACTTCATATAAAGATCCATCTATCTTTTCCTTTACACGTTAGGAGCTTGAAGGTTGTGGTTGTTGTTAGGGATTATCAAGGGTTGATGAAGGAACAAAATTTTACGTTGTAAGAGTTGTTTTAAGTTTTTATTAGTTATTTGTTTCATATCATGCTCTCCTTTTATGAGGGCCGAAGTTAGCCAATACTTAGCCACTGGTTTAAAGAATCATGCTACAATAGTCATTTATTCCTTCTTTCAGGAACTAGTGGCCCTCTATGAAAGAAGTTAAACAATTCAAAGACTCTTGCTGAACTAGGATAGGAGCCTAAATGTCCAAGTTTCCCTCTCAGTTCCTTGGAGTTGTAGATTAAATTGTGGCAGGAGCTCTATTCTTTGAATGATTGAATGAAAGCATGTGAACTATTTTTGCTGAAGTAGCAGTAATAAATTTCATGGAGGGACAACACAAGAATGAAGAAGAAAGAGAGACAGGTAAAAATTACTCTCTGCTCATGAGAATTCGAACACTGTCCTCCTCTTCAGTTGCCTTAGTTGGAGCTAAGGTCTCCCACATTGAAAGTTAGGCTTATAAGTAAGAACAATCACTAATACTAAACCTTTTCCAAATAATGAAAAGAATTTCATATTGCATTGCACAATAATTTAAGCATAGACCTAAGAAAATTATCTACTAACCTGTTAACTAGTTCAATACATTGATCAGTGGAAGATGGTGGTGATGAAGGTTGAACAAACACTACAATTGCAAGCTGTTCATATTTGTTCTCGAGCTCATCCACACGTTGACATTTATTCTCTAACTCATCCACGCATTTCACTTGCATTCAACTTATCTAGCAATGCAGCCTTTGAAGAGTTACCACCATTTCAACTCCTTAGATGTTATCCAACCACATTACTCTTACGTTGAGGTCCAAAGAACTTCATGACGACCTCAATATTTGTAAGAGATGAATTAATATAGAATCACTTTTTGGATCTAAACCTATAAAACACAAGACAAATTAAAATAATAAAGCACATAAAGTTAAATGGTGTAACATGAAATTTTTGAGTAAACATAACTGTTTTGCATTTGTTTTAGGTTTGACAAGCTTGTTATCCTTCTTACGTGCCTCAAAGAAGATAGTATCTATGTTTGGCGGTTTACCATCTTTTCCTCCGTTCACATATATATAAACAGGTAAAAGAAATCAAATTGACACAGAAGAGGCTTTCTAAAAAGTTTCTAGATTTACTTACAAATTTTATAAATAATCTCTCTAATAGGCTTACTAGTGCGATGAGGCATACCCAACTTAGACCTATTGACTGAGTTTGTTTTACTTATATCCTATATTAACAAAATACCATTGAAATTATAGTCAGCCACTTAAGATAACATGCTAATAGATCATAGCTATGAAGTAACACCTTAGACTTTTCACTTAAGAAATGTTATGTAACAAGTCATTCGTAGTCACCCTTGTCTACCTCTTTTGGCACATCTTTTAGAGCATCGCATAATGCCTTAGAATTCACATTCTTGTGTACTGATCCTCTCCAATTATTTAACAACCTCCACACATGTTGCAAGACATGTTCTTTTTTATCATTCATGTCATCACTCACAAATTTATCACACAACATTACAAAAGAAACATTTTCATATTGTCAAGACGGATGCAATACTAGGTTCAAGAAGGTTTTATACGCATTGACAATGTAAAAGCATGACCTATATTTAAGGATGAAATAACATATACAAGGAGGAAATAACAAATACATATTTCTAATGAGCATAGAAGGTGGTGTTCAGACCTAGTACCAGCATCGGTGCACCATAAGGGCCGGTACCAGCATCAGTAAGTTACCTATTTAAGTTCTAATAGAGAAAATCAAGTAAACAAGGCCCTGCTCCAAAGCTTATTGGGTTCTAGCTACAGTGATCCATAAGTACCTTGTATTCACTTGATCTTAGATGTTTCTTAGTTTTTTCAGTATGTTAGATAACTGTTTGACTTTGTAGCTAGTGCTTGTTAAGATACTAGTTTGGTAATTTTAATATAAGAAATGCTAGTTATCAAAAAAAGTAACATCAATACTAACTAAGAGAGAGTGGTATATATACTAATTATCCCTATTATCTATCTACCAATGGATCATATATTGTGACTTGCAGCCACAATCAATTGATGGGTAGGCAGCTGGAACTAAATGTAGCAGACTCTGTATGGCACTTACTCATGTTTCCTAGACACAGATTTATTGTCTGTCTAGCCGCTAGCTAATCAAGAGAAATTGCCAACAATAGAGAGGATGATTAGACTACAAATACCATTAGAAGATGACAAATGTTGTCTATAGAGATAACAAGTTGGAAACTCAATTGGATCTATTTTCAGAATGTACTCACTACTCAACTTACTGGAGAGTGTAGGAGTTGTTCAGATCAACGATCAATCTCCTGACAGACACATTTGAGGGGATAAAGTACTTAATAATATTATGTGAAGGATACATACGATTCACTATGAAGCGAAAATGAAATGCTAGTAATAAAAAAACAACACTGAAGACAAAACTAGCAAATTGGAGCACAAAAGATGAAGGTAACACAAAGTTTAATATGAATAAAGGGAAGGTGCTGGAAAAATATGAAAAGGAATTAGTTACAGCTATATGGGGAGATAGAATCTACCACACTTGGAAGGAAAGAAACTGAAAATTATTCAGAGAGACAGCTAAACATACAGAGATTACATTTGCACAAATAAATAAAGAAATAGCTGAAAGAGTGGATTACTTGAAACACAATAGGAATGTTAATAGATGTAGATACCTGGTCCAAGAATTTTGTTACTAGGTGATGCAATTTTACTTTATGTGCAGAACAAAATAGTCCATATATCAGCATCTTCCAGTTTAAAATATTAAAGAATGTAATGTTGTAAATCCTTACCGTAACAGCATTCCACGTGTATTCTATCTTATGTTTTTTTATGTCTGTCCATGAGTGTACCTGCAATGGACACACATGTTTTCCTACTAATGAGAGTCATAGGATTCAGATCTTTACAAGAAGTTTTTGGTCCATTCTCAGCTAAAATACAGTGGAACTTCAGTGCAAAGAAATCTTTGCTTAGAGACTTGTTAGAAGCTACACTCAAATAACTCACCCTTGTACAAGGAAGAAAGACCTTGATCAGTTTCACACTTGGAGAAGGATGCTACCGATCTGGGAAATTTGTGCTAAGTATATTCTACGCAAAAATGGGCCTGATAAGATTTTAATTTGTTTTGGATAATTGGACTGGTAAAGTTCAGTTGGCTAGCACCATCAATAGTCCCGCTAGAGGAAAAATCCAAGAGTGACTAATTTTATTCATAATGGCTACTGGAAAGTGAACATGTTTAAAGCAATTTCCCTCAACATGTAGTTCAGAAAATCAGGAGCATCTAAATTTATGATGACAAGAAGATCTACAAATTTGGTGCATCCACTACAGTGGAAAATTACTTTTCACAATGCCTCGGAGTCTATGAGATAGAGAAACCACCAATGCATTACTTCAGAGATGATCTGGCATCCTAAAATGTAAAATCCCTTTCAAGATATCATTTTCTATGATGAGACTATTGAGAATTAGACTGCCAGTTGACAGTTCCCTCTAACAATTCAAAAGTCATGGACCCTCTAGGTGTTGTTGCTGCAAACAATATTGGGATGAAGCTGTAGAACACAAATTTTAATATAGTGACTCTGTTAAATACTTACGAACCTTTCGCAACTCTATGACGAACATAATTAAGGATATGACTAAACTACACTAGTGCACAAAGCAGAATAACATTCAGTTAATATAAAAGGAAAAACAAACCTAAAAAGATACTCAAAAATTAAGGAAAATACAGAATTTGAAAAAATTAGACATTCCACAAAACAATTGAGAGTGAAATTAACACAAGCATACCTTGAAGAGAAGAAAACTCAAGTGTCGAGCAGACCAATAAGCCGATGACCAGTAAGAAGAGAAGATTGGTTCTGTTTAAAACAAATTAGAGTGTGTTCTGCAATTAAAATAGAGAGACCTGATTTCCTACTTAAATAGATGGAACTGAGAGACCTTCGGCCTAATTTTTCTTAATAAACCTAGAAATTAACGTACCTTGTCCATTTTGTTCTTATATGTTTGTTGATTATCCTCTGGATGATTTTCCTCCAACAAACTGACACTCCTAATTTGAAACGGAGAGAGACCTATGGCTAAATTTAGGGTTAATACAGATTTGGGCAAAATAAAAAAAATCCCCAAATCTCCAACAGAATTGGAGAGAAGCATGTATTGCATATTTTACTGAAATTTCTCATCCTGTACTGGAGAGAAATTGTGCTTCAGTTACGTGCTTGAACTGCTCCCTGGATTCTCTAACAGAACGATGGAAGATCAAAAACTTCATCAGTGAAACTATTTTCTTACGGAGGGGAGGAGTGGGGTATGCGGATTATTTTCTGACTGATAGGCGGGGTGGGATATGGCGTGTGCGGTTGAGAAAAAAATGAGGAATTTTTTCTAATGTATATGCCGTATGCGCCATAATGTTTTAATTAACAATGGGATAATGATTTTTTTAACATCCAGATATTTACTTTTTGGTGATATTAAACTAAAAATTGATCTTCTAATGACGGAAAAAATACTTTGTCGCTATAAATACATTTAACGACTGGATTCATATCCAGTCACTACGTATTGGTCGGTAAAAGTAAAATTTCTTGTAGTGATGATGACCGGTAAAATACCATCTCGGATACCATCTCTCCCCAAGATTACATACCTCAAATGTGATGGTAGAGCCTTAAGCTCCAATTTTGAAGCCTCTTCAACAGACGGTCTTGCGGGTGGAGAGTCGCGATTCTTCATGTCTAACTCCAATCTCTTTGGTTTTGAACAGAATTCGAACCTATCAAGCGCGGTGACCAATTCATCATAGTCTTCAATACCATCACCCTCAAAATTCATCATTACCGCTGCTAGTACATCAACACCCAACCTCTCTTCAATAAACACCTCAGAACCACTCTCTACAATATGATTCACCACTAATACCGACTTGAGCTCACTACTTTGCTTCATGGATCTACAGATGTTGAAAGTTACCTCTTCATTATTCAATCGAAATTGCATATGCCCTTTCTCCATATCTACTAAGGCGCGTCCAGTGGCAAGGAATGGTCTCCCAAGGATAATGGGAACCTCAAAATCAGCCTCACAATCAAGGATCACAAAATCCGCCGGAAAGATAAAAGACTCCACTTTCACTAGTACATCATGGAGCACACCAATGGGCCTCTTCATAGTTCTATCGGCGATGAGCAATCGTATCGCAATCGGTTTTGGATCCCCTAAACTCAACTTCTTGTAAATAGACAATGGCATCAGATTAATACTAGCACCCAAATCACACAGCGCCTTAGCAAAATGCAACAACCCACTGGTACATGGAAAAGTGAAGGCACCAGGATCATCATATTTCTGCACAAGGGACCTTGTAGCAATAGCGCTACAATGTTGCAACCTGTCATCATCTTCAAAACTCACGGCCCACTTCTTAGTCACCAAATCTTTCATAAACTTCGCATACCTAGGATTTTTCTCCAAGGCTTCTATGGGAATGGAGGTGGAGGTCTAGGCATGGGAAAAACTTTATGGGTTATCTCCACTTCCTTCTCTATTGCATTCTCGGACTCTCCAGTAACTTCGATCACATCATCATCTTTACTAACCTCAACTTCAACCTCAGACGGCATGGGTGGATCAATGGTCTGCTTACCCCCTCGAGTAGTGACTGCCACACAATGCCCATCATTTTTCAGATTTTGGATGGTGTTGCTAGGAAGTGTGTCAGGTTGTCGTGGATTGACTGTAGTGGACAAATGATTCATCTGCTTCTCAAGCTGCTTGATCGACACTGCATGGGCATCAACTTTTTGACCGATTCCAGACAAGTCATTTCTCATCTCCTTCACATTCTCATCAGTCGAATCAAACCTCTTCATCATCTTATGTATCATATCCTCAATAAGTGGCATACTACCCCCAGTTTCTCTATTACCAGATTCCTCATTTAGAGGAGGAACATATGGCCCACCCCTATCGTTTCTGTTGCCATAGTTGTTCTAGTTGTAGTTGTTGTCGCGATTGTAGTTCCCATCCCGGACATAATGACCCTCTCGATTGTAGTTTCCATTCCGACCTTGGTTTCCTTAACCTTGGCACCAATTATCCGAATTGGATCCTTGGGCGTAGTCTCTGAAACCCCCCCGTCTGATCATTCACTGCATAAGTATCCTCTTCATAGTAGCACTCCTCAATTGGTGGTGGATTTTTAGTCAAATAATTCACAACATTTATCTTTTCGGTACCTCCACTCACATGCTTCAACACCAACCCAAGTTCTGTCCTCATCTGAGCCATCTCCTTACAAATTTCATCGGCAGATTGACTAGGTGCAGATTGAACTGCAAAAGTGCTTCTTCCATTGTCTGACTTTTGAGTGCTTCATGCTTTATTGTTCCGGGAAATCTTTTCCAGTTTCTCAGCGATCTCCTCAAAAGTGCACTCACCATATGATCCTCCAGCGATAGTATCAAGCACAGCCTTACCATTGTCATCTTGGCCTTTGTAGAAATACTCCTTCAGTGACTCATCATCAATACGGTGGTTTGGAACACCTCTTACGGAAGCAGTGAACCCATCCCACGAACTACTTACAGACTCTTCAGGCAGTGCTACAAAGTTGTTGAGTTTATCTTTGTGGTTCAACTTCTTTGACACTGGGAAGTATTTTGCCATGAACACTTTATACAATTGATCCCATGTGTGAATTGAGTTATAAGAAAGCTCAGTAAACCATACAACATCATATCTGGTCAATGATAGAGGGAAGACTCTCAACCCAGTGACATCTATGTCTAAATCCGATCGACCCACGCAACTCTTGCAAACACTCCTCAACTTGGCCATATGCCCATATGGATCCTCCGATGTCATACTAGAGAACAAATCCCTAGTTGTAAGCATCTGTATTAGACTGCTCGTCACCATGAATGTATGCCCCGGAGATAGAGGAGGTAGAATAATAGGTCCTTCAGATTCAGTGGCATTGAAGTCGACCCTATAGTTATCACGCAGCCTTGGTTCTGGTGGATTCTGTAGCCTCAATGCATCTCCTAATAGATTACTACCTTGATTTTCAGCATTCTCATTATTAACCCTAGGAGGCTGCAACTCAACTTCATCACCTAGATTTCCTCTGATGGGATTGGCTGGGACCCCTTGATTATTCATCCTTCGCAAAGTTCTATTCAATTTTGGATCGTAAGGAGTCAATGGTTCACCTTGACTCCGTATACTTGGCATACACTAGAGTAGGAACCTGAGAGAAACAAAAACAAAAGAAAAAATAAAATTAGAAAATAATTTACTAAAGGTCAATAATGTAGTTAAACTTAATCTAAAATCCTCATTCCCCAGTAGCGGCGCCAAAATTTGATACGCTCAAATTACACTTCCCTAAAGAAGTATAAGCGATCGTTGTCAAATTAAGAACCCAACTTGTAGGTTGGGGTCGATCCCTCGAGGAATATGGTTTAGACTTAAACTTAACTCACGATTATATTTGTTTAGTCAACTTATTTCCGAGACAAGTAAGTAAAGGGGGGGGGAGTTGTGAAACAAATAATTGATTGTTGTTTAGAGAACAAGTGAGCAAGATTCAAACTTTGTTGTTATCAATGAGAGAGAGAAACTAGGGTGTACGTGTTCCCCATAAGCTCATAATGCGGTAATCCTAGTAATAGTAATCCTTTCCTAGTGTATTACATGCAAAGTGATAAGTTATGTATCTCTAATTTCTTGGTCCGTCAACTAGAGAATTCCACCCCGCACCTTGGTCCGGCTATGTGTGTATAATTTACTAACCCTTACCTTTACCTCATATTAGACATCACAATAATGTATGACTTAGTTTTCACCCTCGCACCAATTGACATTAGACTATTAGATAGTATCACACTAAATCTATGTTGATAATTATTTTCTTATTAACTACCTCCTTGGTCCGTTAAGTAGCAACAAGGCGAGTTCTAACGTTGGCCACCATTAAAAGACTTCTAAATGAAAGAATTATCAATGCATGAAACAACACTATTCAAGAATTACTTAGTTACTATTCATACTTTATTAATTGCTCATGGTTCCCACAACCCTAGTTGTGGATTTAGTTACCCATAGTAGCAAGAACACTATTCATATTTTTAGATGAAAAAATCATGAAATTACGTAATAAGTTAAAGAAACCCAGAATCTCAACTTGAATTTCAAAGTAAAAATCTTCAAAACAAACTTAGAAAATCAAGAATCGCTAAAGTTGCAAGTTAATCTCCAAAGTCAAAAACTAGAACTAAAGTAATAATGTCTAACCCTCAAAAATGAGGTTTACATGGCCTATATATAGAAAAATATGTCCCAAATAAAAAGGACACGAAATAAGGAAATAAAGTTTCTGGATGCAGTTGCAGTCGACGACACTGACCTACGGTCCGTAGGTCCATTCTGTGGTTTGGGACTTAGGCAATTTTCCATAGCTCAAAATCTCCCCCTCTCAGTGACATTTGACAGATCATCAGTACAGGTCGTGACTCGATCCACGGTCCGTGGATCCTCCTCTGTAGTTTCATACTTAGACTTTTGAAATCAGGTACTGGAATTCCTTCTTTGAATCATTTGACGGAGCAGTAGGATGGCCCGTAGGTCGACCTACGGTCCATCGTTTGTAGTCGTGGTTCCACACTTAGTCAAGAATTCCCAGATTTTTTCCTTCAAGCCATGCTTGCCCATATACGCCTACTACCTACGGACTGTGACTGGACCTACGGTCCGTAGGTCACGCTCGTAGGTGCCCTTTTTTGCAACAATCTTCAGTTGTGTCTCTCTACTTCCACGTCTGAACTTATTTCCTGCAATCATGATAAAAACATATTAATACCAATACAAAATGGCTCTAGACACACACAATCTTAAGTGAAATGTATTAAAAATATCGTAAACTCACGGTATATCACTCATCCCAAAAGAACTTCTTCACATCATGCATAAACTTTTTCCTTTGGTGAAAAGACAAACCTGATGGAACCAGATCACTTGCAAAGAAGTTAGCAAAGTCTGCGAACCAAGGGATAAGATCATGAGAACCAGCCAATACCTGTTCGTCTAGAAAAATATCATTAATTTAAGCCCTATCTCCTAGCTTGAACATAGCTTCCTCTAATTTGGGCAAATGATCGTCAACTTGATTTTCTGTCCCCTTTCTATCTTTCACCTCAAAATTGAACTCTTGCAGAAACAATACCCATCTAATCAACCTCGGTTTTGCATACTTCTTAGCCATCAGATACCTCAATGCAGAATGGTCAGTATGCACTATGACTTTAGTACCAAACAAGTAGGATCAAACTTGAATGCAAAACCACAACAAGGAGTTATTGTTCAGTCACCATGTAATTAGTTTGAGCCACATTCAGAGCTTTGTTGGGATAGTAAGTAGGATGAAAAATCTTCTCTCGCCTCTGTCCTAATACCACACCAAGCGCCACTCCACTCGCATCACACATCACTTCAAACGGTTTACCCTAATCTGGTGAAATAATGATAGGTGCGGAAACTAGATTTGCCTTCAACTCTCCAAATGCTCTAAGACAAGCATCATCAAAATCAAACTTGCACTCTTTTTCAAGAAATTTGCACAATAGGTGTGCAATTTTGGAGAAATATTTGATAAACCTCCTATAAAAGCCAACATGCCCAAGAAAACTTCCAACACCTTTAACAGAGATAGGGGTGGAAGCTTTTCTATTACCTCGACTTTCTCTCTATCAACCTCAATACCCTTCTCAGAAATCCGATGGCCCAGAACTATCCCCTCTTTCACCATGAAGTGGCACTTTTTCTAATTGAGCACAAGATTGCACTCTTCACACCGCTTAAGTACCTCGTCCAAATGGTCCAAACAATCATCAAATGATTCACCTACTACAGAGAAATCATCCATAAATACCTCAATAGTGTCCTCCACCATATTAGAAAATATCGACATCATGCACCGTTGAAAGGTCGTTGGAGCATTACACAACCCAAATGGCATATGTTTGAAGGCGAAAGTCCCATAAGGGCAAGTGAATATGGTTTTCTCTTGGTCTTCCGGAGCTATGGAGATATGATTGTAGCCCGAATACCTATCAAGAAAGTAATACCAACCCTTACCAAAGATCCATGAACGACATAGGGAAGTGGTCCTTTTTTTTCCAAGCATTTAATTTTCGGTAGTCCATGCATACTCTCCATCCAGTAACTGACCACATCGGAACAAGCTCGTTTTTTTCATTAGGTACCACAGTAATCCCACCTTTCTTGGGAACACACTGAACAGGACAAACCCAACTACTATCTGCAATGGAATAAATGACTCCAGCATCCAACCACTTGATGATTTCCTTTTTCACTACCTCTTGCATAGGCGGATTTAGTCTCCTTTGATGCTCCATACTAGACTTGTGATCCGGCATGAGTTGGATTTTATGAGAACAAATGCCAGGAGGAATCCCAATAATGTTCGCAATAGTCCACCCAGTAGCCCGCTTGAACCTCTTCAACATAGAAACCAAAGCCTCAACTTGTTTCGCATTCAAATCGGCCGCAATGATAACCGGTAAAGTACCATCTTTCCCCAAGAATATATACCTCAAATATGATGGCAGAGCCTTAAGCTCCAATTTTGGAGCCTCTTCAACAGACGGTTTTATGAGTGGGGAGTCGCAATTTTTCATATCTAACTCTAATTTCTTTGGTTTGGAATGGAATTCAAACCTATCAAGTGCGGCAACTAACTCATCATAGTCTTCAATACCATCGCCCTCAAAATTTATAATTACCGCTGCAAGTGCATCAACACCCAACCTCTCTTCAATAGACACATCAGAACCTCGCTCCACAATATGATTCACCACTGTCACTGACTTGATATCACTTTCCTGCTTCATGGACCTACATATATTAAAAATTACCTCTTTACTATTCAATCGGACCTTCATCTCCCATTTCTCCATATCGACCAAGGAGTGCCCATTATCAAGGAATGGTCTCCCTAGGATGATGGGAACCTCAAAATAAACCTCATAGTCGAGTATCACAAAATACGCCGGAAAAATAAACGTCTCCACTTTCACAAGTACATCTTGGAGAACACCAATGGGCTTCTTCATAGTTCTATCGGCCATGAGTAATCGCATCGCAGTCGGTTTTGGACCTCCTAAATCCAACTTCTTGTAAATAGACAATGGCATTAGATTAATGCTCACACCCAAATCACACAACACCTTCGCAAAATGCAACAACCCGATGGTATAAGGAATAGTGAAAGCATCAGGATCCTCTTTCTTCTGCATAAGCGACCTAGTAGCAATAACACTGCAATGTTCCAACCTATCATCATCTTTGAAACTGACGGCCCTCTTCTTAGTCACCAAATCTTTCATAAATTTTGCATTCCATGCATTTCATCTGAAGCCTCTATCAATGGAACATTGATGGAAAGTTGTTTCAACATAGTAATAAACCTGCGGTATTTCCCTTTTTCAGTCTTCTTAACCAACCTCTGTGGGAATAGACGTGGAGATCTAGGCATGGGGACAACTTTTTGGGTTATTTCCGCTTCCTTCTCTGTAGCATTGTTGGACTCTCCTGTAACCTCAATCTCATCATCATGTTTTTCAGCCACAATTTCAACATCAGACGACATAAGTGGATTAATGGTCTGTTTACCCCCTCGAGTAGTGACTTCCATTTAATGCCCATCGTTCTTTGGATTTCGGATGGTATTGCTAGGAAATGTGTCAGGTTGATGTGGGTTTACTGTAGTGGACAACTGATTCATCTGCTGCTCAAGTTGCTTGATCGACACTGCATGGGCATCAACTTTTTGACAAATTCCAGACAAGTCATTCCGCATCTCCTTCACATTCTAATCAGTCGAATCGTACCTTTTCATTATCTTTTGTATCATATCCTCAATCCGTGACATATTACCACCCAGCTTCCCTCTTGCCAGATTCTCGATTTGCAGGAGGAACATAAGGCCTAACCCTATTATTTTTGTTGCCATAGTTGTTCTGGTTGTAGTTGTTGTCGCGATTGTAGTTCCTATACCGGACATACTGACCCTCTCGGTTGTAGTTTCCATAGTTCCGACCTTGGTTTCCTTGCCCTTGGCGCCAATTATCAGAGTTGGAACATTGGGAGTTGGCTAGAAAACCCCCCGTCTGATCATTCACCAAGTAAGCATCCTCTTCATAATAACATTAATCAACCGACGGTGGTGCAGTCCTAGTCAAATAATTCACCGCATTTACCTTTTCTGGACCTCCACTTACATGCTTCAATACCAACCCAAGTTTTGTCATTATCTAAGACATCTCCTCACGAATGTCATCGGCAGATTGACTAGGTGCAGCTTGAACTGCAAATGTGCTTCTTCCAGTGTCTGACTTTCGAGTGCTCCATTCTTTATTGTTTCGAGAAATCTTCTCCATTTTTTCAGCGATCTCCTCAAAAGTGCCCTCACCATATGATCCTCCAACAATAGTATCAAGCACAACCTTACCATTGTCATCTTGACCTCAATAGAAATACTCCTTCAGTGACTCATCATCAATGCGGTGGTTCGGAACACTTCTTATGAATGCAGTGAACCTGTCCCACGAACTACTCACATACTCTCCAGATAGTTCCATGAAGTTGTTGAGTTATCTTTATGGTTTAGCTTTTTTGACGAAGGAACTACAGCATCACCGGTCAATGATAGAGGGAAGACTTTCAACCCTATGACATTCATATCCAACTCCGGTCACCCCACAAAACTCTTGCAAACACTCCTCAACTTGGCCATGTGCCCATACAGATCTTCCGAAGCCATACCAGAAAGCAAACCCCTCATTGTAAGCATTTGCGTCAAACTGCTAGTCACCATGAATATATGCTCAGGAGGTAGAGGAGGAAGAACAATGGGTCCTTCAGATTCGACAGTGTTGAATTCGACCTTGTAATTATCACGCAGTCTTGGTTCTTGTGGATCCTGCACCCTCAATGCATCTCCAAGTAGATTATCACCTTGAACATGAACATTCTCATTATTCACTTGTTCCTCAGGCTCATCTATGACTGGATTATTTCGGACCCCTTGATTATTCATCCTTCTGAAAGTTTTGCTCAACTCTGGATCGTAAGGGGTAAATGGTTCGCCTCGACTCTGTGTACTTGGCATACACTAGAGTGGAAAGCTGAAGAAAACAAAAACAAAAGAAAATGTAAAATTAGGAAATAATTGACTAAAGTTCAATAATATAGTTAAACTTAATCTAAAAGCCTTATTCCCCGGCAGCGGAGCCAAAATTTGATACGCTCAAATTACACTTCCCTAAAGAAGTATAAGCGATCGTTATCAAGTAAAGAACCCAACTTGTAGATTGGGGTCGATTCCACAAGGAATATGGTTTAGACTTAAACTTAACTCACTATTATATCCATTTAGTCAAGTTATTTCTGAGACAAGTAAGTAAAGGGGGGGATTTGTGAAACAAATAACTGATTGTTGTTAAGTAACAAGTGAGCAAGATTGGAACTTTGTTGTTATCAATGAGAGAGAGAAACAAGGGTGTATGTTTTCCCCATAAGATTTTAACGCGGTAATCCTAATAATAGTAATCATTTCCTAGTGTATCACATGCAAAGTGGTAAGATATGTATCCCTAAGTGATTGGTCCTCCAAATTGGGAATTTCACTCTGAACCTTTGTCCGACTACGTGTGTATAATTTATTAACCCTTACCTTTACCTCAGATTAGACATCACATCAATGTATGGGTTAATTTTCACCCTCGCACCAATTAACATTAGACTATTAGATAGTATCACACTAAATCTTTGTTGATAATTTTTTTCTTATTAACTACGTCCTTGATCCGGCAAGTAGTAACAAGGCGAGTTCTAATGCGTGCACTCATTAAAAAGACTTCTAAACGAAAGAATTACCAATGCATGCATCAATACTATTCAAGAATTACTTAGTTATTATTCATCCGTTGTTAATCACTCATGGTTCCCACAACCCTAGTTGTGGATTTAGATACTCATACTTTAAAGAACACAATTCATATTTTTAGAAGAATAATTCATGAACTTACGTATTGAGTAGCAGAAACTTGTAATCTCCAATTGAAATTTAAAGCAAAAATCATATAAACCAAAATTAGGAAATCAAATTGCCAAAGTTTGCAAGTTAATTCCCAAGAAAATACCAAGAGCTAAAAGTATACAATGGTGTCTAACCCCCAAAAATGAGGTTTACATAACCTATTTATAAAAACACTTGTCCTAAACAAAAAGGAAACCAAATAAGGAAATAAAACTTCTGGACGCGGCTTCAATCGACGAGACTGACCTACGGATCGTGGTTAGACCTACTGTTCGTAGGTCCCTTCTGTAGCATGATACTTAGATTTTTTCCACAGAGGCTGGAACCTTCAACTTTCAGATACAAACGACGGGTGTTTAGTACGTGGCTCCACACTTGGAACTTTTCATCAGGTACTGGAACTCCAAATCTCTTATCTCATCGACGGATGTGTAGGATGGCCTGTGGGTCAACCTACGCTCCGTCACTGGCCTCCGTGGTTCCACACTTAGTTAGACTTCCCTGAAGATCATTCCACGCCTACCCACGACTGACCGTGACTGGACCTACGATCCATAGGTCACCTCCGTGGGTGGCTCCTTCTGCAGAATTTCAGTTGTCATCTCTCTCGACCTCGTCCAAACCTATTTCTTGCAAATATAACACAATAAACATTAATCTAATACAAAATGGCCCTAGACACACAAAACTCTTAAGTGAAATGTGTTAAAAATATCGTAAACTCACGGTATATCAGTGACCCTATGCAACTATCAGTAGTCTATACACATCCTCTCTTGCTAGTGATGGTGTTACCACGTTGTTCTCTAGTTCAGACCATAGAGTAAAGGAGGAAAGATACCAATTTGTATCACCCAGATACAAATTGGATTTAAGTCATAGCACGAAGGAGTAATAAGTGAATTTTTACTAAAGTCCTATAGCCTCTCGAAGAAAATTACGGACATCTTCATACTGTTCCGCAAGACTCTACTAGACTTGTTTTGATATAATGAGATCAACGAACCTAGGGCTCTGATACCAACTTTGTCACGACCCAGACCGTCATGATTGACACCCACACTAACCCTCCAGTGGGAGAACCATTACTTCAACCCAAACTAATTTTTATTTATGAAAACTAAGGCATTTAAAGTTATGGAAGAAGGTTTAAATGACAATAAAAATGGAGTACCCATAAACTCCAAAGGTGTTAACAATAACTAACCAAACTAATGCAGAAGAAGGAACCCCTAGAACCTGAAAGTCATTGTACCAAAACTCTACTAACGACAAGTCTAAGAACAAAGGGTACAACCTCGAAGCTAAACAAACACCTTAAACAAATAGTTTGAGTCCGAAAAGAGTAGACTTGGACAAGAAAGATCCATGACAGCCCGAAAGAACTGGCTCACCCTTGAATTTGATCACGCTCGATAGTGACCTAGCTGAGGTCTATCAATAGCCGCCTGAAGATGCCCTGTAGCCAACAAAGAACAAGCAAGTGCAGTATCAGTACACAACCACAGTGTACTGATAGGATCACACGGCTATTCCAGTAAGCACAACATATATATCAGAATTACAACAAGGTAAGCACATACATACACATAATAGATATACACATCAATTATCACTTACGAACAACGTACAATTTCACAATTCTCAAGATATACATTTATGTCAAGTCAATGGTTCTCTCATGGAACCCATACCCAAACTGTTAGTGTGTCAGATCGTGACACCCATTCCAATGTTTATGCCGGTACGTGGCAACCGATCGCAGTTAGTGTGTCAAAATGTGACACCCATTCCAATGTTTATGTCGATACGTGGCAACCGATCCCAGTTAGTGTGTCGGAACGTGACACCCGCTTCATTCAACAAGCCACAATCACAATGTACATTCTCATACTCATACTTTAAGTGTTGATTCATGGCATACAATCATTCATTCATACTCAATTACATTAGGTTTGATTAATAGGCTTCATTTAGATACATGCATTACAATGAAGCAATTTCTAACATACATCACGCAAAACATGAAATCACAATCATCACCTACCTAGAATCCAAGCTTGAATCCCCTAAGGCACTTGAATCTCCCCTTTCCAGATTGTTTCCGCTTGTTCTAGGTCTACAAACAACAATTTATACGCAGGGATCAACAATCAAAGGTCTAATTATCTGGATTATAACAACCCAATAACCCTAGACAAAACCCTTGATCCCCATACCTAGATTAGGGCTTTTTCCAGCATAAATTTCAGATCAAAAACCTCCCCATTGATAATTACCCAAGAAACTAAGTTCTACGGATTGAAATATAGATTCGGGGAGTGAAAACCTTACCTTTAGCCTCAAGAATGGTGAAAAATGGTCAAGAACTTGTCGGGGGTCATCTCCTAGCTCTCAAAATTGAAAAGTGCAGAATAAAACGTAATTGAGGTTTTATTTCCGACTTAAGTCGCGTCTGTCCCGCTATAGTGGCCCCAACCCACCACAACGGGAATAATCCCGCCACAATGGCTTGCACGGAAACAGTGAGAAAATTTAAGAATTCCAAACCCCTATTTCACAACACACCATCATCCCATGACACTCAGAAAATACCCGTTCACTCTAAGATCAATTTCGGGAGTTCTACTCGCCCGAATTCAATTCTATAAAGTCATACGGGTTCCTTAATGTCTTAGATATCCACTCATGTATTCAAATTCATTAATAGATCTCTCATTTGTTACCAAATTTCCCTAGACCTCACTGACTCTGATTTTGTCCAAATTTGGACTAGGTTAGGAAATTCCAAGTTACTACCAAAATGTTTTTTAGCCCCAATTCTTTCCCCAAATTCCAAGTCCAAATTAGGTCGTTACACTCAATCACAAAAACTAAAATGTAAAAAAACTCCTATTTTCTCTCTCCTTTGGTCTATTTATAGTTCCCCAAAATTCACTGCGTGACCAACTCAACAACATTAGTCGGGATCGCCAAACAAGATCGATAGATCGTTGTTTGTTCCTTAGCTAGAGCTTTTTTTGCTTCAGGATTCAGGTGTTTGAACCTCAGTTGGCAAACTCGATCGAGTCTGCCTTTCACATTCGACGGATCACCGATTACCATCTTTATTCGTCTTTTAAGCCTTCATTTGACATCAATGTCCCATCACCTTCAACGATGGTCTTCTTGTTTGCCCTTCAATTTTGGTGTGTCTCCGTTTCACTTTTAGTTCGTCGGTCTACCTTGAACATCTTCATTTGTGAGTACTGTCACTTTGGGCGAAGTCAGACTACTTGGGCGATCCACCTTTATGGTTAGGCGACTTTCAATTAGGATTTTTTACTCTTTTCAATATTTTTTTACCTCTTTTTCATATATTCATCATCTCCTTGACCTTTAGTCTTCACAGTTGGAAATTATCAGAATATCATCAGAATAGGACATAATTAGGCATTGAGGACACTAATTGTTGAACTAAAAAGTCTCAAATGAGTACAAATGTGTCACTCATCAACACCCTCAACTTAAAATTTTGCATGTCCTAAAGTAAATCAAGAATAAAATTAGTTCAACAAGGGTGTCTACAACAGTTTTCAATAAGAGCTAACATGCAAGGGCCACTACAAGACTACTATCAAGCAAATGCAATACTCAATCATGCTCAAAAAGTTTCAAATGATGACTAACCAGATCAACTCAAGCTTAAGCACACTAGTGCTTTTGTTCTAATGCAAAACCATGGTTCAACAAGTGCATTTAAGTACCCTCACATCAAGAACAATTTCGTGCTCTCATAAAGTACATCTATAAACAAGTTAAAAGTCAGTACAACTCTCACTCTCTAAAAGAGAAATACATACATGCTTCAGCCTATACATTTGCCCATATTTTCCAATCATCACACAACCTAGTTCATGCAAGATCTCAAAGGTATTTTAGGCTTGTAATGATGCTGGGGGTGAATGTATGGTCAATTTGGCTCAGTGACTTTCACCTTTTCAAAGCATTATTGTACTCATATTTACCTCTTCCCAAGTTCTTTCCATTCTTTTAACTTAGAGACTCCAACTTCAATTTATCATTCAATTTATTGGACACCCCTTTTAATTTCCTTAAACTTTATTTTCCATTTCAATTTTCAAACTTATGCTCATTATTTTTTCTATAAGGATGGGTTCCTTCTTTTTGCAACAAGCTTCAAAGTAGAGTCTCACTTTTTCTTTCTTTTTCTTCCACTTGTATTTCTTTCCTGCTTCTTTTTCACACCCCAACTTAGGTTTTTGGCCCAAATTTGCTATTCAAACAAACCAATGCTTAGAAAAAGATTTATGAGTGAGAAGTTAGGGACAATTTAGTTCAAGAGGTTTCAACAAGATTGACAACAATTGGTTTTGACTCAAAACCTGTCAAGATGATTGCACACCCTCACAAGATAATCACAAAAGGTATGAACATTTGGGTTTTCTCTTAAAATTTATGTCCAAGATCTTTTCTTGCATTCACCAAAGCTAAACAATAAGACTAACAAGGCAAATTCTAAGATTCAACAAGCATGCTTTCAAGTAAAACCTTACCACACATGACACTTCAAACACAATCATTTAGCACAACCCTACAAATCAAAAGCTTACGTGCAATGTTCATTTCAAGGCTCGCGTCAAAATGCAGCTAATCAACATAAGAATTAAAAAGATCATTCAAAATTGAAGCCACATTGATTTCTTCTTGAAAAATTAGCAGAAAACACATTTTTCATTGTAAGTACTATCCATGATATCGATATTGAACAAAGTCAATCCTCGAACATCAACAATAAAAACTCAAGCATTTCAAAAACTTTCAAACTTTTGGGGTGATAAGGAGAGAGAGACCAAATGAGCTAAATCATAATAAAAAACAAAATACTACAAACATCTTAAAATTAAGCTAAAAATTACAAAATGCAATAAAAAGGAGAAATATAGGCACAAGTACCCTCATCCCACCAAAATAAAATAGTAGTGTCCTCAATGCGATAACAAGTAAGTATGGGATGAGAGTGATATAATGCATGTGAAATGCTCGAATCTGGAGTCTCAAAGGAGATGCCTTCTTCTCAGGCATCAGTGCCAGGCACATCAAGCACATGAGGCAACATAGTAGCATTAACCTGGGCATTAGTTCCCAACACATTATGAGGAGGAATAGTGGAGCCTTAAGAAACTCCACTAGTGTCAATTGTGGAAGTCTCCAAAGAGATCTCTCTAATGTGGCCTGCACCATCGACTCCTCTAAAACCTTCAGCTCTTTAAATGTCTGAGCAATCTATTGCTCATTCTCCCTTTTACACTACTCTTCATTAGTCTCTTTGGCTGAATTAGCACCAGCCTCATCCTCATCCTTAGCATCACTAATTGAATGCTCAACCTCAGATGGTCCACATCAACCCTAAGAGTAGTGATCTCTCCCCTCATCGCAGTTAACTTGACTAAGTTATTTTCAGTCTTCTCCCTACCCTCCATTCTAGCGCTGAGGTTATCTAACCTCTCTCCATATGATGCCAATGTATTCTGATAATACACCATCTGGCCTCTAACCGAGAGCAATGCATTCACAATGGCCCTTTGAACAAACTTAGGCATCTCCCTCTCTACCCTCAATGCTTTAGCATCCACATACCAGGAAAAATTGCCCCTTTTATAGATCAAGGCCTGGGTCAAGAGAGGTCAGGATACGGGGGTATATGCAATAAATATGGAAGGAGTAGCTGAACTACTAGGTACAGATGAAGGCAGAGGGGTACCTGATGGCTACACAAAAGGAGTGGGCTGAACAGTCTCGGCCTCAAGGCCATCAGGGTCTACCACAGGGGTAGTGTTATGTGGTGGCAGCTTCCTCCAAGCCACATCATCTCTCAAATAGTCCACCTCAATCCTCTGAATATCACTACAAGAAGTGGGGGTAACCGTAACATTTGTCCTCTCCCGAAAGGGAACTTTTGTAGCCTCACACAATTGTGTGATTAAGTGTGGGAAGGGGAGAGAGGTTTGCTCCTCACGATCTCTTATAAACATCTCTTCCTCAATAATGGCACCAACATTGATCTCTGTTTGATTAATAATGCTATCAACTAATACGACATTCGAATTTTAGAGAATGGACTCATTTTGGGATGACATGAGGTTGCTGCTAATAAAGTCAGACCAATCTAGGGAGTTGATGTCCATGTCTTTCTTTTTTCTCCTTGCTCCATCAACCATCCATAGAGGAGTAATGTCTGAAATAAGGGGTGCGAGCCACCCCTTTAGTGCGTCTAGGCCTTGTTTCATCCAGACCCTAGTTTAGTGCCCTTGGTGCCCAAAATATTGTTAATGACACCGGCATGACACTGCACCATCTTGCCATGGACCTCAACCTCTTCTAAAGGCTTCCAAACTATGCCCTTTCTCTTGACCTCAACCTCTTCCAAAGGCTTCCAAACTATGCCCTTTCTCTTCTTGGGCAAGGCCTTTACATAGGTCGTATAGAACTCCCGCACCCAAACCGGGACAAAAGGGGGTCGAGGTCTTGTGAACCCCTCAAACCCATGAAACTTGGTAGTGTCCCAAATGGTCTGGTATTCATTCATCACTCTATCTGTAGAGAGTCATCTCTCCTCAAGAATGGTTCGTTCTCAAGTCGCCTTAAGCATATTGAGGGCTCTTGGAGCGATTATCGGGAGAATTCGGAATGCACTAACATTTGAGACCAGATTTAGCACTAACATGGACCTAATATCCATCATTTTCTTGGCTATTCCCTTCTTTGGATTCTCACCCACATGTGTAGAAGAGAGTGGAGTGGAGTGTTGTTGAGGAGCCTTAGAGGGCTCATTGATGGTTATCCCCCAACTTCTTTTCAGAGGGGGAGGAGGAGGAGATTCTCTTTCAGACTCTGAGTTAGAGGTAACAACTCTCTTTCCTCTTGCTTTACCCATTTCCCGCAAGGCATAAATTTCAAAACACAAATTGGTTGAAGTTTAGTTGAAACAAGTTCAAACACAAACACAGTTCAAAACAACTATTGAGGCTCGCCGACTGGGAAGGCTATTAGCCTAACATGTTAGGCGAGTTTGCAAAATTTGACAAATCACCAATTAAATTTACTTACACACTCCAAAATTGAGTCTCACTTTATCTTTCGTTACCTTCCACTTGACTTTCTATCCTCCTTGGCTATTCAAACAAACCAATGCTTAGAAAAAGAATTTATGGGTAAGAAGTTAGGGACAATTTAGCTAAAGAGGTTTCAACAAGGTTGTCAACAAACAATTTATGCTCAAATGGTGACAACAATATATAATAATGAGGATGAATACTCTTAACAAAACTAACAATGAAGATATAATATCAATTCAATGGAATGTATAAAAGAGCTCAAAATCCAAAACTTGGTAAATCATGGTATAAGCCCGCATGGCAAAAATAGTGAGGAAGATCATTTGAAAGATACATTTATCATTTGAAATGTATTCAAGTCATTTAGAGAAATGATAATATCAACTCAAACCCCTAACTCAGACAATCTCATGAAAAGGATGTTCTGAAAGAAAATAACATCATAAAAGTCCTCCTTAATGAGCAAACACACAAATAAGCCCACACACGGGGAAAAGCAAGCAAATAAGGCCCCACATGGGCGAAATAACAATAATAAGCCTCCACATGGCGAAATAACAACAAAAAGTCCTCACACAGGCGATATATATATATATATATATATTATATTCAACCGCTTCTAATATCTTAATCTCATGCTACGATCTCATCCCATAGTTTAATTCACAATCATGATTGGAATAGGAATGACATGTCATTTTGACACATGGCACATGACATGATCCTATTGGATTCTTTGAGTGACTTGGCATGTCACATCCTTTGACACTTGTCATCAAACTGGACCTTTAGGATGAGATGACATTGGACTTAGTTTGGACTTTAATTAAATTATATTTATTGGACTTAAATAATTAACTCAATTATATTAATCAATAATATTTTTTTAGAATGATATATTCATTAATTTAATCTAATCCAAATCATTTTATAAATTTATGTTTGATAAATTTTTAATGATTATAGTGAGTTATGCAATATGTAAAAAAAGAAAAAAAATTTCTTCTCATCTATGGTAGGTTCTTCTTCTTCCATTTCTTGTGTTTTGTTAATGGGTGTGTAGTTCTTATATATTAATACTTCCTTCATTTCATATTAGTTGATCACTTTTCATTTTACATGGTGCTTAAAAATTCATAAATAAGAAGATAATTTTACTAATTCACCCTTTAAAAGGCTTTTTGAAAATTCTACAAACAAATGTGAACACTTCCAAAAAGAATTAGTTGCAAGGGTAATATAGAAAAAAATGAATTAATATCTTCTTAATATAGTAAGGTGGACAACTAATATGAGACAACTATTTTTAGTATAATGATCAACTAATATGGGCCGAAGGGAATATTATTTATACCATACATTGATTATTGTAGTTCTCTTATATATCTTTTAAAGTATATAATTTCAATTAATTATAAATAAAATTTATAATATTTTTAAAGTACGCTTTTATGTTTTTCTTAGAGTAATACAATTTTAAGTTTTTTTTAAAAAAGAAATTGTACTTAATAATATAATGTACATTCAATAATTTATTATTTTTATGTACTTTTGTTATTATCCGATGTTATACACACAACCAATACTTACATTTAACTAGAAGAAAGATAGAGGGGAAGAAAATATCGGGGAAGAAGAGACAAAAGTTTGACACACATATTAAGAAAATTCTAATAATTGACGACTATTTTTATTAACTAAGTTATTTACTCGCGCTTCGTGCGGGCATAAATAATCTCATTAAGCTTTTGAACGTCCTTTTCAATATTCGATTGTTATAAGGAAAAAGAGAGTAAATTTTAGTAGGTTTTAAGAACAATTCAGTAGAAATTAAATGATTTGATATTATCACATATCTCAAGAATTGTAAATATATAATGAATGATTAAGAATATTTTGATATCTAATATTTTTTATATTTTACATAATATATGTTTGGTGATACAATTTTCTTGTTAATATTGAGTGATGTTTTTCTGAAGCGATGAAACATCACTTTTCTTTTATTTTTTTGTATATTAAAAATATAGAATCTGATAATTTTATGGTTAGAATATATTCCTTGTGAAATTTATTTTATGTGGAAATTTTCGAAAATCAATATATAAGTTAAAAATAAGTTAAGACTGTTAAAAATTTACACCACAACAATATAAATAATTTTTTAAGAGACAATCTACTTGTCTTAGGCCAATTGTTCACCACTTTTCGTTATTGTTACTTTGTTACTCAAACAAAATTGATAAAAGGAGAAAAACAAATTTGAAACAACAACAAAATAATATTTTTGACCCCTTTTAGAAATTCATTCTTCATTAAACTGTTGCTCTCAATGCCCTTCTAGATGCTTCATTTGTACAACTTTACACCTTTTTCAGAAATATGTATATATACTTGTTGTATTATGAAAGTACAAGTAGATCAAACTATTGGATTCTAGGCTCATGCTAAAAAAGATATTCTCGAATATGAAAAAATAAAAAAATGAGTCTAACCTAGAAAACTCAAACGCTCAACAATGACTTGGGATAGGAAGGACAACAAATCCATGTTAATAGACAGAACTTTTGTAGCTTAAGTTGTTACTTTTATTTAGAGTAGATTTTGATTCATATTCTTCAAATTAAGCTTCCCAAAAATTGTCATAACTCACCCTAAAAATATTTAGAAGGACCAGATGAGAAGGAAAAAAGAAAAAACATTAAAAAGTGCCTTGTCATAGTGAGATCATATACATGTTAAACGGAATAATCAATTGTCACGACCCAGACCATCGTGATTGGAACCCACACTAACCCTCATGTAGGAGAACTATTACTGAAGAGAATTAGAGAGCAGAGTTTGCAAGAAAAGATGCTCTATTTGTATAAATTTCCTGATGGTTCATACGCATATGCAGAGGGTATAAATATAGACCTACTGCACTAATCTAATTAGAATAGGATTCATACTTTTCCTAATTCTAAATATATCAAACTACCTAAATCCTAAGTTAAGTTAAACTATAATTCCTACGGGTTTAGGATTGGTGTGTTGTTGTCGATGGAGTCCTTCTTCATGTTGCTTCTCTCTATCATCCCCCCGCAAGCTGGACATTGGTACTGACACAACTCCAAGCTTGCTCAGTAAAAATTGAAATTGATTCTTAGATATGGCCTTTGTAAAAATGTCGGCTACTTGTGCCAATGATGGGACATATCTATTAATCATTGCCCCAGCGGAGACCTTCTCACGAACAAAGTGGTAGTCCAGTCCAACATATTTTGTTTGAGCATGAAGAATCAGATTTCTTGTGAGGTGTAATGCACTAATATTGTCAGAATAAAGCACAGGAGGACGATAATTCAGCTGTAAGAGAGGCTACAGCACGATACTCCGCTTCAGCACTTGATCGAGCTAATGCATGTTGTTTCTTAGATGACCAAAAGATACAATTAGCTCCCAAGAAAAAACACAGACATGTAGTGGACCTACGAGTAATAGAACACCCTGCCCAATCTACATCAGAGAATCTAACAATATTCAAGAAAGAGTTGGATGTAATGCGCATGCCAAAGTTGATGGTTCCAGATAGGTATCGTAATATAAATTTTACTCCTTGCCAATGTATAGTCGTTGGAGTCTGCATAAATTGACACACTTGGTTGACAACATGTGTTAGATCAGGATGTGTCAAAGTGAGAAATTGGAGTGCTCTAACAGGGCTCCTATAGTCGAAGGGATCTACCGGTGAACCTGTGCAGGTATGAAAATCAATTTTCTGTGATGTAGGACTGTGAATAGTGCATGCACACATCATCATTGTCTTATTAAGAATGCCCATTGCATATTTGGCTTGACTTAGATAAAGACCATCTTTGTAAGGCTGTACTTCGATCCCTAGGAAGAAATGGAGAGTGCCCAAATCCTTTAGAGCAAACTGGTTACTTAGTTGAGATATAATAGAATGAATAAAGCTTGAGTTGTTTCCGGTAACAATTATGTCATCGACATACAACAGGAGCACTATTATATCAGAGGATTTGTGCAGAACGAAGAGTGAAGAATCGGCATGGCTACCTTGGAACCCTAGGTGAAAAAGGGCTTCAATAAAATGTTGAAACCAAGCCTTTGGAGCTTGTTTCAATCCATATATGGCACGTTGGAATAGGCAAACATGGTTTGGAGTAGTGTTGTTTTTGAATTCATGGGGTTGTTCCATATGTACTACTTCTTTAAGTCGTCCATGGAGGAAAGCATTTTTCCCATCTAGTTGTTGAAGTGACCATTTTTGAACTGTTGCCAAGGCAAGAATCATGCGGATAGTAGTAGCTTTAACAACGGTACTAAATGTGTCTTCAAAGTCGAGTCTTTCAATTTGATTATACCCTTTGGCGACAAGATGAGTTTTATGCTTATCGATTGTTCCATCGGCTCTTAGCTTAGTCTTGAACACCCATTTCGAACCAGCAACATTTATGTTAGGCTCACGAAGTACAAGTCGCCATGTTTATTCACATGTAGAACATGCATCTCTTCTTCCATAGCTTTTACCCAGTGAGGTTGAAGAAGAGCGTCCTTGAGATTTTTAGGTTCATGAATGTTCAATGACGAAGTAGTGTCCATAAGAGTTTGGAATGTCGGAGGCTGCGACATACTTTGAGATTTTGTTCTGGTAATCAGATGATGGGTATTATCAGGTGAACTTGAGGATATAGTGGAAAGGCACTGGTATTTGCTGGAGTTGACACACAAATTAATTCCCGGAGGGTCTTCCCAGGCAGCACTGGATGTGTGTTCATATGAAGGCGATTGAAGCTTAGCTTGTTTGGTATCATTGCATGGACCTGCTGCATTTTTTTTGCAGTAGTTGTGCGTAATGAGCTAGGTGAAGCATCACAATTATCATTTATAGTTGCTGCAACTTCTTTAGCATCGATAGAAGATAAGGGATCTTGATGTGTTGCATGTGTTGAAACAGCACTATGATCATATACAATTGTTGCAAGATCGTGAGTATCAGTTGTGGGTAAGGAAGCATGGTGATCACTAACTGTTGCTTGTACTGGTGGAGCAATAGCTTCTGAAGTATCGCCCTCTCCTACAATAGTCTTAGCGTCAATAAATTCCTTATAAGTAGACATTGAATAAATTGTTTCTTTTATAACCTGCGTGACTTTAGGAACAAAAGGTAAGCAATGTTCATCAAATATCACGTGTCTTGATATATATACCTTTTTTGTTTGCGGATGATAACATTGATATCCTTTATGTAAAGAAATATATCCTATGAAAATGCAGGGAAAGGTCTTCGGCTGAAACTTATTGTTTTTATAACCCTTAAGATGTGGGAAGCATCGACAACCAAAAATTTTCAGGCTATTGTAATCGGGTTTCCTCTGATGTAGCTTCTGAAGTGGAGAGACAATATTCAAGAGAGGCGTGGGAAGTCTGTTTATAATATATACTACTGTCATGAATGTTTCAACCCACAAATACAGGGGAACACAAGCATTGAATAATAGTGTTAAACCAGATTCAACTAGATGTATGTGCTTGTGTTCAGCAACCCCATTCTGCTCAGGTGTATGCGGATAGGAAACTTGTCATTGAATGCCACATGTGGTGAGATGATCAATAAACACTTGGCTACTAAATTCACCGCCTCCATCACTCTGGAAAATTTTGATTTTCCTATCAAATTAATTTTTGACCAATCTCTAAAAGTTAATAAAGGTGTTACAGAAATCGGATTTTCTTTTCAGCGGATAAAACCAAGTGTATTTTGTGTGATCGTCCACAAAAATTACATTGTATTTTGAACCCTGTGGAGATTTAACAGGTGAAGGGCCCCATAAATCACAATGAATTCGACAAGAGGCTCAATCTCGACTTTATTAGAATTCATAAAAGGTTGCTTACAACTTTTTCCCATTTGACAAGCGGTACAAACAAAAAATGTTTTATTCCAACTACTAAATTTAAGAAGTCTATGAGAATGTAAAAAACATAATGTCTTAAAGGTTGGATGCCTTAGTCGTTGATGACAAACTTCATCTGATGCTTTAGTTGAGCGTATAGTAGCTAAAGCTTGATGCACCTTCCCAAATGCACTCTTTGTGTCTAACGCATACAGATCTCCTTTCCTACTCCCTTTTTCCAATAGATTCCGGGTTTTCTTGTCCTTAACAACAAACTCAGAGTCAGTAAATTCCAAAAGACATTCATTATCACTTTCTAGCTTGCTTACAGACAACAATTTTTTCTTTAATTTAGGTATGACTAAAATATCTTTCAGTCGTAGATTTGTACCTCTCTCCTTATTACCAACATGAGTAATTTGGAGTCATTTTCCATCACCTACCATGACTGAATAAGAACCTTTAAACATAGTAGGATGATCGAGATTACCTGTTGTTTGAACCATATGATGAGTTGCTCCAGAGTCCATGTAAAGATTGTTGTCTAATTACTCATTGATTGTTAATGCAGACAGTCCTTGTGGAGTATCCTGTTGAGATTGATAGGAGTAATCCCATCAATAAAAACAAGAGATAGCGGTGTGATTGTTTCTTCCACAAATTTGATATGGACCTGCCTATGATTGAGATTTCTTTTGATTATTTTGAAAATCATATTGTCCACCAGTAGTATAAGTGTTGGAATTAGGTCCGAACTGTCCTCTTCCTCGTACTTGTCCTCTTCCTCTGAAAGAATTTCCTCTACTTCTACCTCTACCTCTACCAAACGAGCCAGGCGTCTTTTGAACTTGAAAGGCCATGGCTTGATCAACATGATCTTTTTCACTATCTTCTTCTCTCATGTCATAACCTCTCAATCCATTAACAAACTGAGTGAAAGTTGGATATGGAGGCTTGCCTAACATAACTATTCTGAAAGTTTTGTATTTGTGTCCTAAGCCTTTAGCAAAGTTTATAACCTTGCTATCTTCATCTAAAGGTTTGTGTATAGCAGTGAGACTATCACAAATTCCCTTGAAATCTTTTATGTATTCATCTACAGATTTTGATCCCATCTTGATACTCTGAATTTGTTGCTTCAATTGAAATTCCTTATCTTTGTTAGCTTGTAGGTAATTATCCTCAAGACTCTCCCAAATATGTTTAGCCGAAGTGCAACCAATGATAAGAAACATTGACTCTTCAGTCATGGTTCCTGTTAGCCAACTTCTCACCAAGACATATTTTTCTTCCCATTCTAAGAACTTGGGGTTTGTAACTTCTTCGTCATTTTCGTTTACTACAACCATAAATGGTGGTTCTTTTACAATAATATCACCAATCTTCAAGGTCTGCATTAACTGAACTAGTTCAGTTTTCCAAACAAGATAGTTTGAGGATTTCAATTTTACAATTGATATAGTTATGAATTGATGGAGAGACGCAGGTGAAAGAGATAGAGAGGAGGAAGATAAACTTGCCATTCTAAAACATGGAACACGATTCAGGATACATAATAACTTTGTTTAAAACCAAAGCACTGATACCATGAAGAGAATTAGAGAGAAGGGTTTGCAAGAAAAAATGCTCTATTTGTATAATTTTCCTGATGAATCATGCGCATATGCAGAGGGTCTAAATATAGATCTACTGCACTAATCTAATTAGAATAGGATTCATACTTTTCCTAATTCTAAATTTATCAAACTACCTAAATCCTAAGTTAAGTTAAACTATAATTCCTACGGGTTTAGGATTGGTGTGTTGTTGTCGATGGAGTCCTTCTTCATGCTGCTTCTCTCTATCAATTACCACAACCCAACTACATAACATAATGGAAACTAGTACATTTAAAGATATGGAAGCAAGTTTAAATGTCTAAGAAAATATGGAGTTTCCATAAACTCTGAAAGTTTAACAAAACAACTACTAAAACATTTGCGGAAAACAACCCCTAGAAACTGAAAGTCATTGTACCAAAACACTGATTAACTAACAAGTCTAAGAAAAGGGGGCACAACCCCGAAAACTAAACAAAACACCCTACACAAATAGTCTAAGTCCGAAAAGAGTGGACTTAAACAAGAAAAATCTATGGCAGCCTGAAAGAACTGGCTCACTCTTGAATCCGATCAAGCTCAATAGTCACCTAGCTGAGGTTTGTCAATAGCCGTCTGAAGATGCCCTGTACTCAACAATTAGAGAGTAAGTGCAGTATCAGTACACAACCACAGTGTACTTGTAGGATCACGCGGACACTCCCATAAGCACACTACACACAGTTACAACACAATAAGCATACATATATAGAATACAGTTCAGTCATCATTTTAGAGCAACATACCGTCTTCCATTATCAATGAAAAGTAGACATAAACATAACAATCATAATGGTCCTCTCATGGAACCCACATTCCAACTGTTAGTGTGTCGGAACGTGACACCCAATCTAATGTATGTGTCGAAATGTCCAATATATGTGTTGGAATGTGACACCTAATTCACTGTATGTGTCAGAATGTCAGATCTGATCCAATGTATGTGTCGGAACGTGACACCCGATCCAATCAGCACAACAACAACCATAATCACACCCATAATGAACAATACTCAAATCATACATTCAAGTATTAGGTTCACGGCATGTATTATTCACACATAATAATTTCATTAGGTTCGATTCACATTTCCCTATTCACATACATGCATGCATACAATGTAGCAATCAATTGGCATATATCACACACAGAGGAAATCAAACCATCACCTACCACGAAACCAAGCTTGAATCCTCCTAAGACAATAGAGTGTTTCCTTTCCGGATTCTTTCCGCTTGTTCTTGGTCTACAAACGAGTAATTTAACGCAAGGATCAATAATTAAGGTCTAATTTACCCGGATTATAACAAACCCAATAACCCAAGACCATATCCATGATCCTAATGTGCAACTACGGATTTTTCCCACTATTAACTTCAGGCCAAAACCCTCCCCCAACAATAATTACCCTAGAATCTAAGTTTTATGGATCGAAAAATGGATTAGGGGAGTAAAATCCTTACCTTTAGCACCAAAAGTCATGGAAAACTGTCAAGAAATCGCCATGGGTCATCTCCTAGCTCTTAAGAACAAAGTTCTACAGAAAGTAATGATTTTGGGGTTTTCCTCGACTTAAGTTGCGACTAGCCCGCCACAGCGAGACCCAACTGTAACACCCCGACTTTTCTAAACGTCTAAATTAATTCGTACATTCGTGGAAAGACAAAGAGGGTGAGTAATAAATTAAAAATGATGTGGTATGTCATATTTTAAGTGTTGAAGGGTTCTATCTCAAGTTTTTAAGTTAAGCAAGTGGCAAAATAAAAGTTGGCGAAAGTTTTCGTAAGTTCCTTTTTAAAGATTTCTCTGAAATTTGGGTCAAATGTATTGGATGTTTTATCCCAATATATAAAGAGTTAGAAGGCCTATTACCCATTAAATTGAAGGCCTACGAGTCTAGTTTGCAACGCACAAAACCCCGTATCAAACCGACATCAGAGTAAAATGTTATGAGGGTTTTACTAGGGACTGCCGGGGAAGAATCCGGGTCGGGTGAAAAAATTGGTATGTCGGTTTATTTAACGTTTTAAGCCATGAAAACATTCCATTTCAGTTCCAAACCTGAGAGAAAGCTCAAGAGAGAGTTCCTATGGAGTTCTAGCATTATGAAGGTTAGTTTTTGACGATTTCTACCATTAAACATTGCCCCCGTGCCTAGAAACGTAATCATTACACGTGACAATCATTTTTCCCTTCTATTAGCTGCGTTTGGAGCTGGTTTTTGGAGATATAAATTGTAGTTATTGGTGTTTCTTCAAGGTTTTCACTTGGTTAACTAAGATAATCATCTCAGGACTCTTCTATGATTGTTTTTATGAATTTCTACGGACGTTTCGATAAGTTGGGGCAATATGGCAAATCTGTCGATTTAAGATTAATTATGAACTGTTTATAGGTGCGTACTAGTTGTGTATATATAGTGTTTGTGAAGCTTAGGACATAAGGAACAACTTTCGTGAAGGAACTACGGCCTTTCGAGCGTTCATTGGAAAGGTATGTTAAGGTTATTCCTTTCGTTGACATGTTTTCTTTGAGGTAGTTTACGTTGGTGATCTTATAGATGTAATTGTGAGTGGTTGGCTGATTGAGTGGTTATAAACCCTCATTTTAGGGACTCATAATCTGTTAAGAATGACCCTAAGTTAGGAACGACTTGGAGATTATTCATATATATTGTTTATATCTAAATTGCTCGCCTTTAACCTATTCAATTATTTGTTGTCGCTCTTGGGGCTATTGTGGTTAGTTGTTGAGCAATGAACTGCCTATAGGGGCTATGATGTTGTCTAATAGGACTATGTTATTTCCAAGGAGGGATATGTGTTGCCTACGGGGCTATTTTGACGCCAAAGAGGGCTATGTGCTGCCTACAGGGCTATGTTGATGCAAAAGAGGGCTATATGCAGCCCAGAGAGCTATGATGTTGCCTAAGAGGGCTATATGCTATCTACGGGGCAATATCATTGCCAAAAAGGGCTATGTGACTTCTTACAAAGACAAAGGGCTACCGATAAGGTTATGTAGATTAATTTGGCACCTTATGGGCTTATGGGGGCCTAAGTAGGTGGTATGTTGTTTGTACCTACCGGACTTATGGGGGCTTGGTTAGGTTGATGTTTGATCATTATTGTGTTTTATTAGATTCGGTAGTGGGTTGGAATACTTATCTAAATTTGATTTCCTAACCTGATTGCTTTTGGTATATTATGATACTTGCTCATTTAGTCTACAACCTTGCATACTCGGTACATTATTTTGTACTGACGCCACATTGCCTGGGGGCGCTGCATTCATGCATGCAGGTCCCAACAGACATCCGAGTAGACCTCCTCAGCAGTAGGATTGACTTCTATACGGTTGGCTAGCCCTTTCCTTCGAAGCTGCCAGAGTGTGGAGGTTTGTTAGCTTTTGTTGTATATATTTTTTATGGGTAGGCTGGGGCCCTGTCCCACCAATCTTTACTACTCTTAGAGGCTTGCAGACTAGTGTGTGGGGTGTATAGCTACGTTATGGCCATACTGGCCTATATGGTTGGTTTGCTGAAGCTTGTGAGCTGTTCGATGTATTGTATTGATATATACCTGCTTTTAGTTTTGGTATAGATATCATGATGGTCTCGACGGCCCAATCAGGACTTCTGTGCTAGTTGTCTATTTATTTATATGATCTCCTGGGAGTAGCTGTTTCTTTTATAGATCAATTGACAGGGGCCTTGCCGGCCGATGGCTTAATTTTAAGTCGAGATATACTTTTTTGATTTCTTGATTGCGTGTGGCTGTTATGCGCTAGTAGCAAATGGTTCAGCAAGGTCGGCTCGAGCCTGAGTTTTGGCATTAGGAGCCAGTTGCGCCCTTGAGTTTGGGGTATGACAAACTTGGTATCAGAGCAACGTCATATCCTAGGAAGTCTGCAAGCCGTGTCTAGCAGAGTCTTGTTTATAAATGTGTTGTGCACCACATTCAGTAAGCAAGAAGCTACCGGGCATGTTAGAATGACTATCCTTCTTTTGCTCACCTCGTGCTATAGAGCGATGTCTTAAGGGTTCAGGTTTCTGGCTTATAATTTATACTTGTGTGCAGATAGAGATGGCTGACACTAGACAGACTACAGCTAGCCAAGGGTTAGATACAACTACAAGCGAGGGTACCGACAAGGTACCACAGGTGGAGGTAGCCCATTGTGAGACCCAGGGGGAGACATCTTTGCAGCCCCCTATAGCTTCTCTACTGCTTCAGGAGCCTCCGAGGGCTACAGGACTTTTGGCTCCACCAGCAGTATCACCTCTAGTTCCTCATATTCCATCTGATCATGATTTCAAGAGTGCAGTATATATGCTAGCACAGTTAGTAGCTGCACAACGTCAGCTAGTTGTGCCAGATGTTGCCGGACCTTCTGAAGGACCCGAAAGTTCGAGAGTTCGTGAATTTCTTGCCTTGAATCCTCCACAGTTTACTGGGACAGACCACAGAGAAGACCCTCAGCACTTTGTTGATCAGTTTCATAGGATCTTCAGAGTCATGCATGCCTCAGCTACTGAGTCAGTTGAGTTAGCAGCATTTCAATTGCGTGATGTTGCAGTATTTTGGTACGAAAGCTGGGAGAGATCTAGGGGAAAAGATGCATGTCTACCCACTTGGGATAGCTTTGCAGAAGCTTTCATAGATCATTATTTACCTCGGGAGATTAGGGATGGCCGGGTGGACCAGTTTCTGAACCTCCGTCAGGGCAGCATGAGTGTCCGAGAGTATGGGCTGAGATTTGATTCATTGGCTAGATACGCACCAGCATTTGTTGATACGATGTATGACAGGGTGCGTAGATTTGTGGGAGGGCTTGACTCAGACTATATCGACGCTTGTTCTACCACTGCACTAAATGATTATATCGATATCTCGTGAATTCAGGCATTTGCACAAGGCATAGAGGATCACCGACATTTACAGTATATGAGTGAGAGGGTCGAGAGAGAGAAACAAAAGAGGACTAGTCCCGCTGGTTCACAGGGAGATTTTTAGGGTGGTCCCAGACCTCGATATTCTATTAGGCCACCTAAACCTCCACCACAACAGTTCCAGGGTAGTAGATTTGATCGTCAAGGACAGTCAGGCCCAGGTGAGGATTCACGAGCATCAGGCTCTCAGCAGCAGAGGGGTTCAGGCCAGGCTAGAACAACCCTGCCGCATTGTGCAACTTGTGGTAGGATGCATTTCGGGATATGCAAACAGGGTTCCACAGGTTTTCATTCTTGTGGACAGGAGGGGCATGAGTGGAGAAACTGCCCGACCATAGCTCAGGGTGGTATAGGTCAGTCGGCCAGGTCAACAGTAGGTTCCTCCTCATCCGCACAGTCTACAGGGCGTGGACCCCAAACTTCTGCACGTAGAGGTAGAGGCGGAGGCAGAGAGGGAGCATCTAGTTCTGGTAGTGGACAGAACCGTACATTTTCACTAGTTGGCCGACAGGACTCAGAGTCATCACCAGATGTTGTGACAGGTACATTGATTGTTTTCTCCCATTATGTTTATGCTTTGATAGATATTGGATCTACTCTATCTTATGTTACTCCATTTATTGCGGAGAAGTTATGTATAGTAGCAGAGTCATTAGATCGACCCTTTATTGTATCTACACCAGTTGGTGAGTCTATTGTTTCCAGGAGAATCTATCGAGGTTGCACGGTAGAAATTATCGACCGGCAGACCTCTGTAGATCTCGTAGAGTTAGAGATGGTCGATTTTGACGTCATTATGGGTATGGACTGGTTAGCGTCTTGTTATGCTAATGTTGAGTGCCGAACAAAGATTGTTAGATTCCACTTTCCAGGAGAGGAAGTTCGGGAATGGAAAGGCGACACAGCAACGCCAAAAGGTAGGTTTATTTCCTACCTTAAGGCGAGGAGGATGATTACTAGGGGTTGTATTTATTATGTTGTTCACATTCATGATATAGATGTAGAACCACCGACTCTTCAGTCTATTCTGGTAGTTAATGAGTTTCAAGATGTATTTCCAGATGAGCTCCCTGGTATCCCTCCAGAATGGGAAATTGATTTTACTATCGATATGCTACCAGGTACACAACCCATATCTATCCCTCCCTATAGATTGGATCCTGCGGAGCTGAAGGAGTTGAAGGATCAGCTGAAAGACTTGCTGGATAAAGGCTTTATCAGGCCTAGTGCTTCACCATGGGGTGCGCCAGTGTTATTCGTAAGAATGAAAGATGGCTCACTAAGAATGTGTATCAATTATCGACAGCTGAATAAGGCGACTATAAAGAATAAGTTTCCCCTTCCGAGGATCGATGACTTGTTTGATCAGTTACAAGGTGCTAAGTGCTTCTCAAAGATTGATTTAAGATCAGGGTACCACCAGATACGAGTTCGGGAGAAAAACGTTCCAAAGACAGCTTTTAGAACCAGATATGGACACTTTGAGTTCTTGATAATGTCTTTTGGATTAGCTAATGCCCCAGCAGTGTTCATGGACCTGATGAATAGTATATTCAGGCCATATCTAGACTTGTTTGTGATTGTATTTATTGATGATATTTTGGTGTATTCACGTTCAAAAGTTGAGCATGAAAATCATCGTGGTATAATTTGTTTTATCGATTTCGTAGCATATCATACTTTGGTGTTGGGACAGAAAGGGTTTGGGTATAATTTAATGTTTTGAGGTGTATTACGAACTTAAGATCAAGGTAAGACCCTTCTTTCATGGACTCTAACTTTGATAAGCCGCAAATAGCAATTTGCGACGGAAATACATATCTTTTATCGGATTATCGTGGTATCTTTTTTTTTTTGTTGATTATGGTCCTGTCTTGTTGTAGTTTCAAGGGGTTTATGAGTAAAAGTCGTTAGGCCACGTGAATTCAGTGAAAAAGGTATGTTAAGGCTATTCCCTTCTTACGACATGTTTCTTTAAAGCTTAGGAGCAATGTAATTGGGTTGTTATCATTGTTATACTTGTAGGCATTATTGTTGATTGTTGGCTGCTTGATTGGATATAATCCTCCCTTGTTGCGATTCTTATTCAGTTAGTAGCATCCCGATGTTGGACACGACCTAGAGGCTATTCGTATAGGTTGTTTATAGCTAAATTTCTCGCTTTTAGCTTATTGGATTGTTATTGTTGCCCTTGGGGCTATTGTGGTTAGCTACAGGAATGTGATTTATGCCTAGAAGGGATATATTCTCCCTATGGGGCTATATTGATGCCTATAAAGGTTATGAGTTACCTACGGGGTTATATTGATGCCTAGAAGGGCTATTAGGAGCATACGGGGCTATATTGACACCTAAGAAGGCTATGTGTTGCCTATAGGGCCATGTTGTTACCTAATAGGGCTATGAGTTGTCTATAAGATATATTGATGCCTAAGAGAGTTATGTGCTTCCTACGAGGTTATATTATTGCCTAAGAGGGCAATGTGACTGCCTACAGGGTTAGGGGACTACCAATAGGGGTATATAGACTGAGTGGCACCTTATAGGCTTATGGGGGCCTAGGTAGGTGGTCTTGTGTGTTGTTTGTACCTGTCGAGCTTACGGGGGATATGTTAGGTTGTTGTTTTATTATTTTTGATATGTTTAGATTTAGGAGCAGGTCAGTACACTTATCTTATCCTTGATTTATTTATCGGATTAATCCCAGTATATTAGGATACTTGCTTATAGTCTATTGCCTTTCATACTCGGTATATTATTTCGTATTGTTGCCCCATTGCCTAGGGGTACTGCATTCCTACCTGAAGGTCCCGACAAATGACCCAGTAGACCTCCTCAGTAGCAAGATTGGCTTCTATCCGATTAGATAGCCCCTTTATTTCGGTGCTGCTAGAGTTGGGAGGTTTGTTAGCTTTTGTTGAATATATTTTTATTGGTAGGCTGGGGCCCTGTCCCGCCAATCTTTACTACTCTTAGAGGCTTGTAGACTAGTGTGTGGGGTTTATATCTACGTTATGGCCATGATGGCCTAGTTTGTTGGTTTGCTGAAGCTTGTTAGTTATTTGATGTATTGTCTTGATATATACATTCTTTCAGTTTCGGTATAGAGATCATGGTTGCCTCGACGTCCCAATCAGGACTTCTGTTCTAGTTAACTATTTCTTTATATGAATTCTTAGGAGTAGTTGTTTCTTTTATAGATCTGTTCACAGTGGCCTTGCTGGCCGAGGGCTTAATTTTTAGCCGAGATATACTTGTTTGTTTTCTTGATTATGTGTTGTTGCCATGCACTAGTAGCAAAGGGTTCAGCAGGGTCGGCTCGAGCCTGAATTTTGGAATTAGGAGCCAGTTTCTCCCCATGAATCTAGGGCATGAAAAACTTGGTATTAGAGCAATGCCGTATCCTAGGGAGTCTGCAAGCCGTGTCTAGTAAAGTCTTGTTTATAAATGTGTTATGCACCACATTCGATAAGAAAGAAGCTACCGGGCATGTTAGAATGACTATCCTTCTTTTGCTCACCTCGTGCTATAGAGTGGCGTCTTAAGGGTTGAGGTTTCTGGCTCATAATTGATATATGTATGGAGATAGAGATGGTTGACACCAGACATACCACAGCTAGCCAGGGGCTAGATACAGTTGCAAGCAAGGGTACGGGCAAGGTACCACAAGTGGAGGTAGCCCATTGTGAGACCCAAGGGGAGACATCTTCTAAGCCCCATATAGCTTCTCCGTCGCTTCAAAAGCCTTCGAGGGCTACAGGACCCCCGGCTCCACCAGCAGTACCACCTCTAGTTCATCCTATTTCATCTGATCAGGATTTCAAGAGTGCATTATATATGTTAGCACAGTTAGTAGTTGGACAATGCCAGCCAGTTGCGCGAGATGTTGCCGGACCTTCTGAAGGTCCCGAAATTTTGAGAGTTCATAAATTTCTTGCCTTGAATCCTCCACAGTTTACAGGGACAGATCGCAGAGAGGATCCTCATCACATTTTTAATCAGCTTCATAGTATCTTCAGAGTCATGCATACCTCAGCGACTGAGTCAGTTCAGTTAGCAGTATTTCGATTGCGCAATAGTTCAGTATTGTGGTATAAAAGTTGTGAGAGATCTAGGGGAAAAGATGCAGCTCTACCCACTTGGGATAGCTTTACAGAAGCTTTCATAGATCACTATTTGCCTCGAGAGATTAGGAATGGCCGGGTGGATCATTTTCTAAACCTCTAAAAGGGCAGCATGAGTGTCCGAGAGTACGGGCTAAGATTTGATTCATTGGATAGATATGCACCAGCATTTGTTGATACGATGCATGACAGGGTTCGTACATTTCTGGGAGGACTTGACTCAGACTATATCGACGCTTGTTCTACCGCTGCACTAAATGATAATATGGATATCTCACGAATTCAGGCCTTTGCACAAGGCATAGAGCATCACCGACATCTATAGTATATGAGTGAGAGAGTCGAGAGAGAGAGAGAGAAGAGGGCTAGTCCCACTGGTTCATAAGGATATTTTTAGGGTGGTCCCAAACCCCGATATTCTATTAAGCCACCTATACCTCCACCACAGCAGTTCCAGGATAGTAGATTTGATCATCAGGGACAGTTAGGACCAGCAAGGGTTCATGAGCATCAGGCTCTCAACAGCAGAGGGGTTCAGTCCAGGCTAGGACAGCCCCACTGTGTTGCGCTACTTACCGTAGGATGAATTTTGGGAGGTGCAGGCAGGGTTGCACAGGTTGTTATTCTTATGGACAGGAGGGGAATGGGTGGAGGAACTGCCCGACCATAGTTCAGGGTGATATAGGTCAGTCGACCAGGTCAGTAGTAGGTTCCTCCTCATCAGCACACTCTACAAGGGGTGGACCCCAGGCTTCAACAGGTAGAGGCAGAGGCAGAGGCAGAGAGGGAGCATCTAGTTTTGGTAGTGGTCAGAACCATGCATATTCACTAGCCGGCTGACACGACTCCGAGTCATCACCAGATGTTGTGACAGGTGCATTGATTGTTTGCTCCCATTATGTTTATACTTTGATAGATCCTGGATCTACTCTATCTTATGTTACTCCATTTATTGCATGGAAGTTATGTGTAGTAGAAGAGTCATTAGATCGACCCTTTATTGTATCTACACCAGTTGGTGAGTCTATTGTTTCCAGGAGAGTCTATCGAGGTTGCACGGTAGAAATTATCAACCGGCAGACCTCTGTAGATCTCGTAGAGTTAGAGATGGTCGATTTCGACGTCATTATGGGTATGGACTGGTTAGCGTCTTGTTATGCTAATGTTGAGTGCCGGACAAAGATTGTTAGATTCCACTTTCCAGAAGAGGAAGTTCGGGAATGGAAAGGCAATACAGCAATGCCGAAAGGTAGGTTTATTTCCTACCTTAAGGCGAGGAGGATGATTACTAGGGGTTGTATTTATTATGTTGTTCACATTCATGATATAGATGTAGAACCACCGACTCTTCAGTCTATTCTGGTAGTTAATGAGTTTCAAGATGTATTTCCAGATGAGCTCCCTGGTATCCCTCCAGAATGGGAAATTGATTTTACTATCGATATGCTACCAGGTACACAACCCATATTTATCCCTCCTTATAGAATGGCGCCTACTGAGCTAAAGAAGTTGAATGATCAGCTAAAAGACTTGCTAGATAAAGGCTTTATCAGGCCTAGTGTTTCACCATGGGGTGCGCCAGTGTTATTTGTGAGGAAGAAAGATGGCTCACTAAGAATATGTATCAATTACCGACAATTGAATAAGGCAACTATAAAGAATATGTATCCCCTTCCGAGGATCGATGACTTGTTTGATCAGTTACAAGGTGTTGAGTGCTTCTTGAAAGTTGATTTAAGATCAGGGTTACCTCGATCGTGTTGCATGTTTGACTCTATTTGGGAATTGCTGATAGACTAACAAAATCAGCCCACTTCTTACCAGTTAGGGCTACTTTTACGGCAGAAGACTATGCAGGGCTCTATATTAGAGAGATTGTTAGGCTACACGGTGTTCAAGTATCTATTATCTCTAATAGAGGAGCACAATTTACCACCAACTTCTGGAAGTCCTTCCAAAAAGGACTGGGGACACAGGTTAATCTTAGTACAACCTTTCACCCTCAGACAGATGGCCAGGTTGAGTGGACAATTTTGACACTCAAGGATATGTTACGAGAGTGCGCGCTAGACTTCAAGGGAAGTTGGGATGACCACTTGCCTCTTATTGAGTTCACATACAATAATAATTATCATTACAACATCGGGATGGCACCTTATGAGGCTTTGTATGGGGGAAAATGTACATCCCCCATTGGATGGTTTAGGTAGGTGAGTCAGGGTTGATTAGACCCGACTTAGTACAGCAGACAGTGGAGCAGGTTAAGCTCATTTGGGAGAGGTTGCTAATAGCTCAAAGTCGATAGAAGTCATACTCAGATGTGCGACGAAGGGACTTAGAATTTTGTGTTGATGAATGGGTATTCTTAAAAGTCTCGCTTATGAAGGGTGTTATGAGATTTGGCAAAAAAGGCAAGCTTAGTCTAAGATTCATTGGGCCATACCGGATCCTTCAGAGGGTAGAACGAGTGGCTTATGAGTTAGATTTGTCTTCGCGGCTAGAATCTGTTCATCCAGTTTTCCATGTATCGATGCTACGAAAGTGTGTGGGAGACCCTTCTCGGGTTGTCCCAGTTGAGGATGTTGAGATCACAGAGGAGTTATCCTACAAGGAAACTCTAATTGCCATATTAGATCGGCAGGTCCATAAATTGAGGACCAAAGAGGTGGCTTCTATTAAAGTATTTTGGAGAAACAAGAATAGAGAAGAGGTGACCTGGGAAGCTGAGGATGGCATGAGGTCCAAATATCCTCACATTTTTCATACCCCAAGGTAATGGTATATCAGTTTATATTAGTGCAGTAAGGTAAGATACCAATTTGATTTTTTTATATTGTTGCTTATTATTATTATTATTGTCGTTGTATTTTTACTCGCACTGTTATTGTAGAGCTATAGTGCTTAGCTATTTATATCATCCTGTGAGACGCCTACTTTAGAATTTCTGCATTTCAGGTTGCTGGATAGTCACATTTACAAAGGATATTGTGCCTAAATTTTGGACACTCCTAAGGACTTAACCGCGCGACTCAGATTTTTCATTAGATGATGAATGTTTCTAAGGGGGGAATGATGTAGCACCCCAACTTTTTGAAACATCTAAATTAACTGGTATCTTCGTGGAAAGACAAGGAGGGTGGGTAATAAATTAAGAATGATGTGGTATTTCATATTTTAAGTTTTCAAGGATTGTATCTCTAGTTTTGAAGTTAGGTAAGTGGCAAAATAAAAGTTGGCAAAAGTTATCGTAAGTTCCTTTCTAAAGATTTCTCTGAAATTTGGGTCAAATGTCTTGGAGGCTTTCTCCCAATCTATAAATATTTATGGGGCCCACAACCTATCAAATTGAAGTTCTATGAGTCTAGTTTCTAACGCATCAAACCGTTTGTTCATACGACTTCATGATAGCGAGATATTCGCGTTTTCACGAGACTGCGCAAGTAGGCACCTGAGGTGAGGCCCTAGGTCGGTGGAACTTTTTATATATCATCTTCTTCGACTTTTCTCCATTTTTCTAAGTGAAGAACCAGAAAACATAGAAAACCTACTTCTAGGATCAACCAAATTATAGATTTTCTCGACTTAAGTCCTTGACGGAAGTTGTTCTACACGTTGAGCTTGTCATCATGGGATAATTTGTTTTATCGATTTCGTAGAATATCATACTTTGGTGTTGGGACAGCAAGGGTTTGGGCATAATTTATGGTTTTGAGGTGTATTACAAACTTAAGATCAAGGTAAGACCCTTATTTCATGGACTCTAACTTTGATAAACCGCAAATAGCAATTTGCGACGGAAATACATATCTTTTATCGGATTATCGTGGTATCTTCCTTTTTTGTCTGTTGATTATGGTCCTGCCTTGTTGTAGTATCAAGGGTTTTATGAGTAAAAGTCATTAGGCCACGTGAATTTAGCGAAAAAGGTATGTTAAGGATATTCCCTTCTTACGGCATGTTTCCTTAAAGCTTAGGAGCAATGTAATTGGGTTGTTATCGTTGTTATACTTGTAGGCATTATTATTGATTGTTGGCTGCTTAATTGGATATAATCGTCTCTTGTCGAGATTCTTATTTAGTTAGTAGTATACCTATATTGGACATGACTTAGAGGTTATTTGTATATGTTTCTTATAGCTAAATTGCTCGCTTTTAGCCTACTGGATTGTTATTGTTGCCCTTGGGGCTATTGTGGTTAGCTACATGAATGTGATCTATGCCTAGAAGGGCTATGTTCTGCCTATGGGGCTATATTGATTCTTTTAGGGCTATGAGTTGCCTACGGGGCTATATTGATGCCTAGAAGGGATATGAGGAGCCTACGGGGCTATATTGACGCCTAAGAAGGTTATGTGTTGCCAACAGGGCAATATTGTTGCCTAAGAGGGCTATGAGTTGTCTATTAGATATATTGATGCCTAAGAGAGTTATGTGCTTCCTATGGGGCTATATTATTGCCTAAGAGGGCAATGTGACTACCTACGGGGTTAGGGGACTACCGATAGGGGTATATAGACTGATTGGCACCTTCTGGGCTTATGTGGGCCTGAGTAGGTGGTCTTGTGTGCTATTTGTACCTGTCGAGCTTACGGGGGATAGGTTAGGTTGTTGTTTTATTATTTTTGATATGTTTAGATTTAGGAGCAGGTCAGTACACTTATCTTATCCTTGATTTATTTATCGGATTAATCCCAGTATATTAGGATACATGCTCATAGTCTATTGCCTTTCATACTCGGTATATTATTTCGTATTGTTGCCCCATTGCCTAGGGGTACTGCATTCCTACCTGAAGGTCCCGACAAATGACCCAGTAGACCTCCTCAGTAGCAAGATTGGCTTCTATCCGATTAGATAGCCCCTTTATTTCGGTGCTGCTAGAGTTGGGAGGTTTGTTAGCTTTTGTTGTATATATTTTTATGGTAGACTGGGGCCCTGTCCTGCCAATCTTTACTACTCTTAGAGGCTTGAAGACTAGTATGTGGGGTTTATAGCTACGTTATGTCCATGCTGGCCTAGTTTGTTGGTTTGCTTAAGCTTGTTAGTTGTTTGATGTATTGTCTTGATATATACCTGCTTTCAGTTTTGGTATAGAGATCATGGTGGCCTCGACGGCCCAATCAGGACTTCTGTGCTAGTTGCCTATTTCTTTATATAAACTCTTGGGAGTAGCTGTTTCTTTTATAGATCCGTTGACAGGGGCCTTGCCGATCGAGGGCTTAATTTTTAGCCGAGATATACTTATTTGTATTCTTGATTACGTGTGGCTGCCATGCGCTAGTAGCAAAGGGTTCAGTTGGGTTGACTCGAGCCTGAGTTTTGGCATTAGGAGCCCGTTGCGCCCCTTGAATCTGGGGCGTGACATATGCAGAGATTAAATTTAGTAAAAATAGACAAGGATTATTTAAAAATAAAAAAATATGGACATGCAAAGTCATTAAGGGTGTGTTTGGTATGAAGGAAAATATTTTTCGAAAAATGTTTTCCAATATTCTCATGTTTGGTTGGGTAAAATGTTTTCCAAATCAACTCATTTTCCTCAAATTTAAGGAAAATGACTTCCCTTCAAAAATTAAGGAAAACTTTTTCTAAAACTCTCCTCCAACTTCATATTAAAAAAAATTGTTGAAAAAATATTTTTTTATTTTTTCACCCCACACCACGCCTACACGCGACCCCCCAATCAGCCCCCTACCAGCCCCCCACCCCTCCAAAAATTATTTGAGTTTGTTTTTAAAAAATATTTTCAATTTCAATAATTATTTTCTACTTTTTGGTAAAATAAAAGATATTTTCTCAAAAATATTTTTCATTCATAAATTAAACACTAAAAATATTTTTCGGAAAATATTTTCTACTCACCAACCAAACATGAGAAAATAAGTCAAAATTCTACTTGTTTTCCAGGAAAACATTTTCCTTCATATCAAACACACCCTAACTTAACTCTCAGAAGATTTTTTCTAGAATAGAAATCTCATCCTTGTATTTGAAGGAATGACGTTGTCGATGAAGAAATTAGATATCTTAGGAAGGGACGATAATTTTATTTTGGAGTCTAAGATGACATTTAGTTAGGCTGAAGTTGATGTATAATAATTTTGGAAGGACACAACATAACTTCAAGCAACAGAGAAAATACCAACCTTATAATCCATAGTAGTAGCTTTCAACAACAAATTTTATTTTTTCTTCACGATACACATTCTTCTAACAAAAACAACATTAACTACGTAAAGCTCTAAAATAGACTAACCCTTCTTTTTCAAAGTTTGTTGAAGTTTAATATGCTTTACTACAATAGGATAATACTTTAAAGAACTTTTGACCATACAACTCCCTTCTTCTTCTTCTCCCATGCTTTAATTTTTTCTTTTTGAATAAATTCATCCCCTTCTCACCATCAACAATTTCGTTGTCCTATATTTTTTTCTACAAAATCAGACCAACATCATAAGATCATTTTCCTGTTTATATGCCATATTTCTTCAATTTCTCCAAAGCCTTCATGCAATTTTCAGTTACTACTATTAAAATTAATTGTGATTACATTAAAAATCTCTCGATTGTACAAACACAAATTCAGAATACAAAGATAAATGAAACATCAATCAATTTGAGTGTGAAACTAAATGTGGTTGTACATTAGTTACTAACCTCCTTAAACTTAGACCTTTTTAATTGTATTTGATCTGGCTAGTTGAAATCATAAAGATAGAAAAATTATAGTAAACATAGTTTATGTCATAGCCTATCTTCATGTATAATGACTATCTATTTAATAAAGGCTTATTACTTGAGCAAGATAAAAGTAAAACATATTCATATCAGTACATCGCTAGCATACCCCAAATTTGATAATTTATATGAATTTAAATTGTAAAATAATATAGCAGATTTAGACCAAATATGTGCGCCTACAAAAAATGGATTAATCTAAGAAATTATTAAAAAAACACAATTTTAATACATATGTAATTTTGAAGGTTTAAAAAACTTACCAGATAGAAAGAGGCGAAAGAAGCAATCCATAGAAATATTTGGCGCCGCTCACTAAATTATGTGGTTAATGAGATTTGTAAATCAGTTGTTCCTGTTTGGAGAAGAATCAACAGAATAGCTTATAGCATAAAAACAGATCCAAGTAAAATATAAAGGAACAACTGATATGCTACCTTGATCTTTCTTTGCCTCGAACCCCATAACCCTATAATAATGGTAGAGTCAGGGGTGGCCCCAAAGTGGAATTGACCGGTCATGCTTGGTCGAAGCTCCAGTAGGTAGCAACTCCCTTCTCAGAGAACTGTACCTGAGACTTCCGCCTCATACGGCTCCGTCCCGAGCTTCCGTCATCAGCCTTGACATTAAACCACTATCTATGCATGTATTTTCAGCCTGGACTGACGAATCTTTTGCTTCTTGGGTGGTGTCGAACAATGGTGCTTGCGTTGTGAGAGATGCCATCCCGTAAGGTTCGGCTTGCTTCCCGCCCGAAAGAACCGCTCACTAGCTAGCCGAACTAGTGGGGGGCCTATCTGGAGACATATTGAAAACCATGCCTTTTGAACCGAATGCAATGCCCGTTTTTCAAATAAAAAAAAGGGCTTATTGGGAAGAAGGATTACGTGCGGCATGTAGAGCACATGTAAGGCACAGTCGGGTTGCTAACGCAGCGGATCACTCTCTCAAAGAGAGAGAGAGAGGTGTTAAAGTAATAGCTTTATGTTATGGCCGCCCCCCAACTTACGGCCTTTACGCTACTACTATTGTGATGTGAGCGGTTCAAATTGGTTGAATCTTTCTCAATCATCCTGGACGAAACTTGTATGCAGCACTTGTACGGAGCATAAAGGCTTGAAACTCTTTTCTTATCTGAATCTTAAGGACAGGACCCTACCCTATTCTCGAAACCTTTGCCGAGCTCTACCCTGCCAGTATTTCCTTGTTTTTTGAAGAGGAAAAAAAATCTATCTACCTACTGCCAACAGTCTTTCTTCGAAATTATCTGAACGGGTCGATCCTCTCATCCCGTTTGTTTTAGCAACTTATCCTAAGGTCTCCTCGCCAAATGCATGCCAAGAAAGTTTCACATACCACAATAATCAATCTTTTCTAATAAGGCATAACATGTTCTTATTACCTTTGTTGGCTATAAAAGGAGGAGTTCCCTCACATTTTTAAACTACAAATTTCATAAGTTTTCTTTACTTCTTTTTCTTAAAACACCCAATTTAGTACATATTCTATATTTATTTATATTATAATATAAAATATATTAAAAGAAGACACCTTTTAACATTGAGTGATTGTGACTTTTCCAAAGGGTTGTGACTTTTTTAAAGAGTTTAGACTTTTGGTTGTTACTTTTCTGAAAGGTTGTTACTTTTCCAAAGAGTTGTGACTTTTCCGAAAGAGTTGTGACTTTTTCGAAGGGTTGTGACTTTTCTGATAAGGCATAATAAGAACTTATTCATACTACCATTTGTTGGCTATAAATAGAGGGGCTCACTCACATATTTAAACAACAAATTTTCTAAGTTTTCTATTCTTCTTCTTCTTCTTAAATCCCAATTTAGTACATATTCTATATTTTCATACTATATTTTTTTAACCAACTTTATGGACCATTCGTTCGATTAATTGATTATATCAAAGTTGCTGGATAAGTAATAATACCAAAAGTGTTAGCCCAAATCCTACAAAATATTCCATACTATATTTATTTATATTATAAAATATATTAAAAGCAGACACCTTTTTACATTGCATGTAACACCCCGTATCCAAAACATACCAAAAATGCAGAATTTGAGAAGTTGCAGGTGCAACCCACGGTTACCATCCACGGACCGTAGGTCAGACCACGGCCTGTGCTGGTGGTCTGTGGTTCACCACTGCAACCCCTCTCAAAACCCAGCTCAGAAAATCGGTGAAGTCTCGACCCACGGACAGACCTACGGTCCGTAGGTCAGACCACGGTACGTGGTTTGTTTCCGTGGATCAAGACTCCTTTACCCAATCTCTGACACAAACTACGGTTGACCAGCACGGACCGTCATTCGATCCACGGTCCGTAGGTCTGACCGTAGAAGAGGGTCAGCAGCCAGTTAGATAAAACTTGTTGATTGGGTCAACTTCAAATGGTCATAACTCTTAGCACAAAATGAATTATGTGTCCCATTACCTATGGTATGATATATAATTGAATCCTCTTTCCAACGCCATCGAGTTTGCTAAAATATGACCTCCGAGTAAGCAGTTATGCTCATTTTAGTGAAGCCCTGTCGGGCAGAATTGACCGACGACTCCAATCTACGGACCGTAGATTGACCTACGGCCCGTAGGTCCCGTCCGTTGATCACTCCGACAGCAGTTAAGTTAGGGGTCTTTTGGTCTTTTCCTATTTCATTTGACCCTTAAGCTACGTCGTTTCGACCCTAAAATATGAGATTTTAGTCAGTTTAAGCCTAGAAACATAACTAGAACTTACCTAAGTCAAATCATTAATCAAACTTAGAAAAAATAGAACGTTAAGAGGAGAAACAAGTCAAGAACCCTAGTTCAAGAACGTAGTAAATTTTCTTCAGTTCCAGCCCAGAAATCAAAAGATTTCTCCGTGAAATTCGTCACTAGGTATGTGGGATTTCACTAGTGGGTTCCTTTCACCCATTAGGTCCCTAGTTTTCAGTCAGTTTCTTGATTCCCTTATTATGAGACCTAGGGTTTCTTGAAAGTTAGAATTATTGGGTTCTTAGCGGTTAGAATGATCCAAATCAGATTAGTATGTTAATATTTAGTTTATTGCATGAATTCTAGAACCCTAGCTATGTATTTCTTTAGTTCTTGAATAACACATGCTAGGTCAGATATTTCAGTTATTCAGTTGTACATGCCTCAGTTATTAATGCATCAATATCAGTTTAATTGTTGCATTCTCAGTTTTCATGTTCAATTCGAGCTATCCAGTAACTTACATAAATTTAGTCATAATGTGTTAATTACTTAATCCATTGGGAATAGCATAATACCGAGTTGGACTAGGGTTCAACGTACCCAAATAGTCCCAGAACTACTAGCCACGTAGGTTGTAAGTTCCCTCTGTGGGCATCATTTCAGTGATCACGCCAGCATGCCTCTATACCTCTGGCAGGGTATATTGGGTCTTCTCAATGGAGCGTATACATCGGACTCCACATTTAGCTCATGTGGTTTTATTGTCGGTTATTAGTAGCTCCCACAGTTCAGTCATATTCTATTGCATTGACCATTTATCAGTATTCAGTTTCAGCATCTTATAAATTGGTCACTGCATTCAGTTATCTCAGCTTTCAGTATCTATATCATGTTCAGATTATGTCATTGCTTATTTGCTTTGTTCAGTTATATGTTATTTCAGTTGTATTATATCATGCATGCTCAGTACCTTTCAAGTACTGACGCATACTCTGCGCTACATCTTCTCGTGATGTAGGTTCAGGTTCACAGCATCCAGATCACGCTTAGATCGCTTCCCGATCTCCAGTTCAGTAGAATCAGTGGTGAGTCCTCATTCTCCGAAGACGATAGTCATGAGTTTCTTTTCAGTATTTTTAGTCCTTTAGTTTCAGTTTTGCTAGACTTAGTTGGGGCCTGTCCCATCATTTTTAGTCAGTTAGAGGCTATTTTCAGACATAGTTAGATTCAGCTTAGTATTGAGTTAATATCTTCTTTGTATTAAACTCATCAGTTATCATTTATCTTAGTTATAGTATATGGGTATTCCCCACATCTTTTTGTTTTAATTATGATTTAGATTCTGCATTAGTTTATTATTTTTAGTATGCTCATGATCATGCCAACAAGGTTAGCTTGGGATCACTTGTGGTCCTAGGTCCCGTGTCCGCGTCTCGGAGGTAGTCTCGGGGTGTGACAAACATGGTATCAGAGCACTAGGTTTAAGTGTCCTAGGATGTCTGAAAAGCCGCACTAAGTAGAGTCTTTTTCATGGGTGTGAAGTGCACCACATCTAATGAGGGAGAGGCTACAAAGTGTTTTAGGAAATTTTCATTTTCTTGTTACTCTTATCGTGCGTAAGGTATAATCTAAATTCCATTCTAACTCAACGTTTTATGTTTTAGTGATCATGTCTCCTCGTAGAGCTAACGCCAGGAATGCGAATGCCAGGAACACAAACGCAGCTCCTCTAGTCCCTGATCAAGAAGTGTCGAATGCAGAGTTCAGGAACGCCATTCAGATGTTGCCTCAGAGTGTGGCCAACCAGAACAATCAGCGGGCTCCAGTTCCGGTAAATACCAATGTTGGGTCAGCTGCAGCCAGGGTGCGAGACTTTGTTAGGATGAATCCGCCAGAGTTCTTAGGATCGCAAGTTGGAGAAGATCCCCAAAACTTCATTGATGAGGTCAAGAAGATCTTTGAGGTGATGCAGGTCACTAGGAATGATCGGGTTGAGTTGGCATCTTACCAACTGAAAGATGTGGCTCATATCTGGTACACTCAGTGGAAGGAGAACAGGGGTACAGATGTGATGTGAGGCTAAAATACATATTTTTAATCATTATTTGCCTCACATTTAGTATTTATATTTGTCCTTTATGAGCATAAATTTTATGGATTGTGCTAAATTGTGTATTTTATTTGTAGGATTAAATTGGTGAAAAAAATAAGAAAGTTTAGAGCTAAAACGAATTAAAGATGGAAAGTTGAAGAAGGAAATCAAGCATGCAGCTTAATGGATTAAATTTAATATAATAATATATTTATACTATGGTGCCAAGGAATTGCCAATTCAATTTGAATTTGGCTTGCTGCTGCCACGTGTCACTAGTTGACTGCCCCTCTGCTACCAACAATTGTGAAAAATCACGCGGTGCAATTTTATGTACACGTATGTTCGGTAGCTATTTTGACGAAGCGCAAAACAACACGAAAAACCCAATTTAATTGGGTTCTGTTTTCCTAATTTGTATTGAACTTAATTATTTTATTTAGGGTTTCTATATCTATAAATAGGGCATGAAAAACTATTCTTTAGGGAGAGCCAAGAATCAAGATACAAGACACAATATAAATTTTCTTCTAGCTTAGGAACTTTGGAAGAGCCGCCGTGGAGGCCGGAGAATTGTGGTTTATTCTTTCTTTTCCTTTATTATTTATTTGTATTCGTGATTTATAAAAGATAGTTTAGCTATTGTTCTTAACTTTTTATGATTAACACAAACATATTTATTTTAATAAATTTTGATTGTGTTCTTGAGATAATGAGTAGCTAACTTTCATAACTAGGGTTGTGG